>JAVIWB010000239.1:0-147082 GCA_031893035.1 Dermolepida albohirtum | reverse complement strand
AATGAGATGTATGCGCTACAATATTTGGCCGAAATACAAAACAAATATCTCCGCAGCAAAATGCCAAGAATATTTCCCTTATTGAGCTTCAGTTGTTTAACCTCCTTTATACACGTACAAAATACATTTGATGTTCCAGCGTGTTCACATATCGTAACTGACACATTTTAATCAAATCTGAATTATAAAAAAAAATTGTTTTAAATTACGACACACCCTGTACAATTAAAGTGTATCGTATTTTTACATATTTTACAAAATAAAAAATTTACGTAATATGTAATGCATTGAAACAATTAAAATTTGCCAGTTTCATTCTGCAAGAGAACTAAATCAAGTGCATACATCGTAATCATTGCCAGAAAAAAAGGTGTCGTTCATAAATCTAAGAATTAGACCGCCATCGATTGTTTAACAATCGAAAAAATTGATGACAGTTTAATTTGGAACTGATTTATTTCGATATCTATGAGATAACATTGGCAAAAACAACGGCAACTCAAGGCTTGTTTGGGTTGGCTAACAAGTTAACTGTGGGGGGAATGTGGGTGTCTTCCAAAACGTTGGTAATTTCCTCATCAAACATCAATTACTGTACAACATTAATGTGGGAGCTCGAGAATTTTTGTGTCTCGCGAAAATTTTTCCCATATCCATTTGTTATGTGTATAAAAACAAACTCAGATAAAATGTAGTGAAATTATGTACATTTTTAACGTTATGTTATACCGAATTGTAGAAAAAGTCGACGTATTTTTTTCGCTTGATGTTTCAATTCATTTAATTAGTTTCAAACTATTTAAAGGTAAACAAAAAATCAAAATAGGAAATCGATTATTGAACATTAATTAGTTAGAATTTAAATTAATAATAAAAAAATTTTAAAGATTATTGGTGGAGGAGCCCAAAGAAAATGGTTTGGGTGGGTGTGGGGGATTGGAGAGAGTGGGAATGAAAGTTGGAGAAACAGGGTGAGAGATAGAGACAATGGACGAAAGTTGTTGAAAGGGTTAAGAAAATGTAATAGATGTATGGGTTTTGAAATGCAATATGAGATAAACCATGGGGCCCAAAGGCCCATAGAGCTGAAATATATATATATATATACAGAACTGTGCAAAAAAAAACCTTCTTTTATTTTACAAAAAATATTATAAAAGGATAAATAATCTTACACGAGTTGAAATTTTTTTAATGTATAAAAATTAACACATATCGATATTTAAACATTAACAACTTAAATTTTCAATATTTCGGGTGACCACCTTTTTTTTTTATGGTATCCTCCATTCTTCTTGGTAGGCTTTCCTTTAATGAATTAATGAAATTTTCAGGAATATTGTACCACTCTTTCCTGTAGTATGTTCCACAGTTAATTTTTTTTTTGCCCCCCTTTTACGCTTTTTTCTGTAAGATAATCCCACACATGCTTAATAATATTTAAATAGGACTTTGAGGTGGCCATATCATAATCTGCAAGAACCATTTGCTTCCTGCTGTGTTAAATAAGTTTTACAAGTTTTGAGGCATGCTTGGGATATTTTTGCTCCAAAATGAAACTATTGCCAATAAGTCGCTGCTCTAATGGTATGGCATGTTCTGCTAATAGTGTTCTCAATTTACCCTCTATTTTTACGATTTCACCCACACCTGCTGCCGAACTTGGATATTGCCTCCTCCATGTTTTATAGTAGTGTGTAAGTTGGTTCCAATAACATTAAGGGCGTCATCTAACATACTGACATCTTTTGTTCCAAATAGTTGATATTTAAATTCCTCAGTCCATAATATTTTCGCTACTCATTATATCCCCAAGTTTCGTAGCCTCTGGCATATTTTAATCGTTTGAGTTGAATTTTAGTGTTTTTTTTGTTTTAATTTAAGTTTTTACGTGGGCAAGGTGAAAAGTTTTGGCCTGACAATAAAAAATCCCTTTGAATTTAAAAAATGGTTTTTTTTTCTAAATAATTCCCTTTAGTTCAACACACTTGGGCCAGCGTTTTTTTAACATCAATATTCCTTCCCGGAAGTGAGAGTCCGGAAGGCTGTCAAAAATTTTTTCTCGGTCCTTTCAACTTCTTCGATGGATGTGAATCGCTTTCCAGAAACATATTTTTTCAAATTTGGAAATAGATGGAAGTTAGGGTGCCAAATCAGGGGAATAGGGGGGTGGGCCAGCAAATCGTACCCCAAGTCCCGCAATTTTCCCATCGCCAACACACCCTTGTGTGCGGGTGCGTTGTCCTGATGAAAAATGATTTCTTCTTCTTCAAACCAGGGCCCCTTTTCCGAATTTTGGCATCCAGCTAGTCAAGAAGGTTAGACTAATATGCGCCTGTAATTGTTCTGCCTTTTTCAAGGTAATCAATTAACAAGATTCCTTTTGTATCTCAAAACACGCTGGCCATGACTTTTCCGGCAGATGCGATCGACTTCGCTTTCTTTGACGCTGAACCACCAGCTTTTACTCACTGCTTCGACTGCTGTTTCGTTTCTGGTATGTATGGTAGACCCATGTCTCATCCATGGTGACAAATCGCCGCACAAAATGGTTGGATTCAAAAGGGATGCTCCGAAAACCGTTTCCCATTTGCTTTTGATGACATTCAGCAAATGTCACCCATTTGCGCAGAGCTTTCTAATCTCTAATTCTTTGTGCAAAATGTTTCGCACTCTTTCTTCCGATATCCCTACAGCCTTAGCTATCTCACTCACTTTCACTCGCCTATCGTCCAACACAATATCATGTACTTTTTGATATTTCGCTGTGATGGGGGTTTTTTCCCCGTCCTTCACGTGGCTAATCTTCGAGTGACGTACGACTATGTTTAAATTCAATTTTAACGGTTGACATCGAAGGAGCAGAGTCCCCGTACACTTTTGTAACTTGGATGAATTTCCATGGGGTTAAATCATCCAAAACAAAGAATTTTATAACAGCACGATATTCAAGTTTATCCATTTAAATAAAAAAAAAAACGCGCGACGCCTACTACAAAAATTTTGCAAACAAACTACTTCAGAGAATAAGTTGAAAGTTTTTATATGAACAAAAACACATGCAGCCACGCGGGAAACTAAATTTCTGTTAATTGTAACGCCATCTCTGTGTGGCCAAATTTTCACCTTGCCCACATATTATCTAATTGAGGGGAAGATTAAATGCATGCAGCTTCGCTGGTGGTCTTTTTCGGCAGTTTTTACAGATTCAGAAGCTTTGCATGTAATAGTAGATAATAAATAACAATTTTCTTTTTGGAAACTTTTCGCGTTGTTTTCAACAAGGTGCCTTTTGAAAATCATGAGGGCAAAGAAATTTTAAAATAGCCCAAAGTACAATCTCCTAAACTCCGCTAGATTTTTAACAAACACCCTGTAAATTTTGGCTTGTTAAAATACAAAAATTTTTTTTTTTTAAAATCTGGAGATACATTTTTTCTTCCAATAATTGTGCATAACCCTGTATATGAAATTTAAATTTTGTCATATATTTAAAACAATTTGTAGAAAAAATTGGTGAAAATCATGTGACAAGCATTACTAAACAAAAATTACATTTATGTTTATTAAGATTGCATTAATGATTAATAAAATTGAAACATTTGAAAACGTTTTACAATCAAAGTTACTTTAATTTATTTCGGGCGTTATCAGTTGAATAGGTTTTATAGAAGCAATTAAAAAGAAATTAAAAATTAATATATAGATAAGATGAGTACGACAATTCCTTTATCTAAACTGAGGAACTTTTTTTTTCCCTACGGCAATAAAAAGCAATGCTGCAATTCAATTCAAATTAGACTCTTTGGTATATTCCCCGGATGTTTAAAGGGTGCTTTATCCTGTTGTCAGTTTGCCTAGCAAACTTTTCTCATCTAGTAAGTCTGCTTTTTAAGAATTTTTGGCAAAATCCCATCTTCATAACCTATTTTAGAGTACAGAACGCAAGAATTCAGAAATGGCATCAAGCAATTCACAAAACCAGAACTGTGTCCACGCAATTCCAACATTTTGAGCACAGTTAGTTTGAAACAGGCTTTAAGGCGTACCCCAAAATCGATATCGATAACGACCTTTTATGCAGTTTATGCGTTGCTGTAGTGATATTTTTAGAAGAATTAAGTAATGGATTGGACGGTCAATATTTGGTTGATACAATAATAGAACTTTGCGTTCTTCTCGAGATAGAATCAGATGAAGTTTTGGGGGCTATAAACAAATGCTGTAAGTCAGTTTCATTTTTTACGTTCTTCGGCTATAATATATCGCTTCTCATTTACAGGATACAGTTTTATTCATTGTAGAAATAGGCTCGATGCAACTGGAGAGTTTTGGGGCCCACAGTTCTTCAAGACAATGATTGTGTATCAGATTCGATTCCAGAACTAAATGTAATATTCCAAAGGCACAACTATTGATGTGACAAAGGTAGTTATGGTTTTTTTAAAATTGTTACAGCTTTTCCTTAGGTAAATTTTTTTACCATAATTTTGGTTTCGAAATGTCGTGTATTGTTTTTGTTTGTTTTTTATGTTATTTATTTTTAAAAAAAATTAGTCTCTAATATATTGCCCATTTTCTTTGATAAATTTCTCCATCTTTTGTTGAGCTCACAATTCCTCGTTTATAAAAAACTTTCTTCTCTGTATTATCCAAGTTTACCATCTACAGTTGAAATAGATATTTTTTTAATTGAAGATAAACATGGTCTTAAACATAAAGGTTGATATATAACCCCTTTACACATTATTTTTGTTTTCTGTATACGTATATAAAATACTAATTTTCATCATCGTAAATAATTAAACACTGTCACACCTGGAAAACTCGGCACAAACAATTTCCATACGATTTATACCGTCGAAACTAAACGCACACTGTGCATAGCTTCGTACAGATGTTACAAGTTTTTCGTGCAGGTTTTTGCTGTAGCTTAATTATCCGCTGATGATAACTTAGATAAAAATCGTATCAAATCGAAAATTAATATGGAAAGGGGTTAAATATCAACCTTCGTGATTAAGTTAATCAACCACAGCCTCCATTAAAATTTCCTCAATAAACATGATCGAAAATAGATTTCATAAATGCTACATATGTTTAATTATTGGCCGCACTATAAAAGCTATTTATTTAGAATTATTAATATTTTTTTAAGGAAGCATTTTAGCCACTTTTAAAAGATTTGTATAAACGCGAAATTCTAACAAACATTATATCTGAAGTAATTTGTTGCAACTGACAAAGACCTTCAGAGTTATTTACACAGGCCGTATATTCTATATAGATAGCCTAGCTTCACAAGGTATCACATGGCATTTCAATCCACCCTATGCACCTCATTTTGGAGGACCTGGAAAACAGACGTGAAGTCTACAAAACATTATTTGAAGGGAAATAGGAAATGTTAAATTGATACATCTGGTGACTCTCGAAGAGTTGTACACCTCATACAAATGGAAGCAATATTAAATTCTCTACCTGTTATTACCCCTCTTTCTTCTGACCCTAATGATTTTTTGTACTTACCCCGTCATATTTTTTAATTGGTCACGTATAATGATTCTATTCCAACCAGAAAATCAAATACTCCTAGTGTGACGTACATGGCAGCCCTGCAACAGCTTCAGCAATTTTTTTGGACAAGGTGGTCTAAGGAATATCTGTGTTTCAAACTAGACAGTAGTAGACAAAAAACCATCACAGCCTAAAGTGTGGTACTTCAACCTTAATAAAGGCTAACAACACACCACTATTACATTGGCAACTGGGATGAATCGTTGGCGCCCATCCTGGAAACGATGGTATCAGTAAAGTTGCATCAATTTGAACACAGCACGGTGTAGTGAAACGAGCATTCGTAGAGAACTACCCGATATCTGTAGAAGAAGAAATAAATAATATTAGCCATATATTCATATAATATACTCGTAGTTATTATATTAATGTTTTAGAAAATATATTTGAAATTACATCAAGTTTACGCACGTCAATTTTCGCACATAAGAAATAAAATTACATTTTACGCAGGGTCTACAATCTGATGCCGATCCAATAAAAGTATTGCAAGTATCCGATGTGCATTACGATCCACATTATTTAGTCGGCGGTATTGCTAATTGCAACGAACCCCTCTGCTGTCAAAGCGACAAAGGACTAGCTTCAAATCCAAGCGACGCTGCTGGATCTTGGGGCGATTACAGAGATTGCGATACACCTAAGCAAGTGATAGATAATGCGCTCGAACTTTATATGTACATATTATTATAATATATTCATACGAAAAAACACAATTTATTAGAATTTTTTAAAGTATGTTTCAATATTTGTTTGCTTCACATTTTTTAGCTTCGATTTAAAAACTGCAGCTTCACATGTAAGTAAAATTTTAGAAACATCCATATAAATGTCACCATTGTTATTGCACACTAAATAATTTTGTATGTCTCTTAATTTTGCACAAACTTCACTCATACTAGATAAACTAGATTTTGGAGTTTCACATTCGTCCAGGTCACTATTATCAGAGTTATGTTCTTCATCATTATTGCACAAATCTTCAACAATTTCTGGAATACTGAAGTTAGGGCTCTCTGTAGGCACATGACGATCAATAGAAGCATATTCATCTAAATCCAACAAAAATTCGTTACGAACTGCAGGATATAGCTGGGCAAGGGGTATTTCGTCTTCTTCATCAAACATTGTGTCCTCCTGGATAACATCAGAGAATCCGGCCTTGGAAAAACATTTTTTAACTGTAGCAGGAGATACCTTTTTTTCCAAGCAGCTGTAATCCATACAAGTGCATTGGCTAAATTTATGTTTTTTTCAAAAATTTCAAAATCACATTCATTGTCAATAAACGTTAGAAGCTTTTTAATCAAAAAATTTCGGTAAATCAATTTGAAATTCTGAATTATTCCTTGATCCAAGGGCTGACAATACGAAGTGGTGTTTGGCGGCAGGAAGACTAGTTTAACATTTTCTAATGGAACTTTAGAATGTGAAGTGGCATTATCCAAGAAAAGAAGCACTTTTCTATTTTGTTTTTTCATTTTATTGTCAAATTTATGCAGCCATCTTGTCATAATTTCCGTTGTCATCCATGCCTTTTTGTTAGAAACCCATTCTAAGGGTAATTTGTCCACATGACTACCCTTAAAACAGCGAGGATTTTTACTTTTTCCAATTATTAATGGATCTTCCTTCTCACCTTCCATATTTGCACATAGTAAAACAGTCAAACGTTGTTTTGCTGCCTTCTCCCTGCACAATTCTCACTTTTTAATGCAAATGTCTTATTTGGCATAGCGCGGTAATAAACACCTGTTTCGTCGGCATTAAACACATCTCGAGGAGAATAATTTATTAAAATCAACGGTAACTTGGTTTTCCAGTCTTTTATATCGTCCAAATTAACCTCTGCGGAATCACCACAAATTGATTTAAAAGTTATATTGTGTCGCCGACAGAAACTTTCCAACCATCCATTAGATGCTGCGAAATTTTCCATCTTCAAACTGCCTTCTGTCTCCAGTGCTTTTTGTTTAAGTAGCGGCCCAGATATTGGAATTGCTTTATTTCTGGCTTTGCAAAACCAATTGTAGACGACTTGATCCACTGCCAATCCTTCCGGCTTCGGAAATTTTCGTTTTAGCTCCATGTTAACACCTTCCTCGACCATCTTTTTTAATTCACCTTTATTTTTCATAATATCGTTAATTTGTGTTTTTCCAACCCCATATTTTTCGGCCAACTTTCGCGAACTTAACGCATACTTTTCACTTTCCGCGATTATATTTATTTTGTCTTTTAGCGACAAACGTTTTCTTTTTTGCGACATACTTAATTAAGAACCTTTCGAATACGGAGACAACTTTAAACTGAATTGTTTCCTTTAGAATAATAAAGTTTAAATCGAAAAGGGTGAATTACTACCAGGTAATAGGAAACCCCGGGAAACCCCGACAATTTGTATTAGGTATTTCCGTCAATAAAGATATACATGTCATAAATAGTCCGGCCGACATTGGCAGGTAAATTTCTATGAAAATAGGCCGTAAAAGTTTGGGTTATTTGGCCGCGGCCGTTTTACAAAGGTGGCCGTAATTAACGGGTATTTGTGTATGGGAATTTCCTTATAGTCGATTCGGGTGGCCGCTTTAGTCAGGTGGCCGTTAACACAGGTTTTACTGTATTAACTCAACGTCAAATTATTATGAGACAGCAAGCAAAGAAATCCACAAAATAAACTACAAAAAAGGGTACTGAAAAAGCTTTAAGAAGAGTATTCATTACCTAAGGAATTTCCAATCTTTATGTTTGAAGCGAATTGTATTTGAAAAATATTTTAGATTCTCACCAGCAGCGGTTACAGATGAATCAGTTTCAACGAATTGGTTGTATGAAGAAATGGCAGAATTGTGGTAGGTGGCTACCGGAAGACACCAAGGGAAACAATTTTGCAAGGTGGTTATTATACAGTTTTACTAAGACCTGGATTCAGAATAATTGCGTTGAATAGCAATGTTGGATACACGTACAATTGGTTAGTATCATGGAAAGAATAAATCAGGTATCATCCATCTCAATTTAGGTTTACTCGAATTTTATAAAATGCTATAGAGCACCTGCCGGGCAAGCAAACGACAGGGACTCTATTCTTCTTCGAGGACAGGTGTTGCTAGACAACCTGTTCTGTAAGCAGGGGACATGGGTTCGGTTCGTCTCCGAGGGCATGATTTTTTCATTACTTTCTGCCTCCTTAAATTTATGCATTTAATAATTTATGAAATCTTTATTCCGTATACGACTTGTACCGTTGAAAACCAACACACTGCGCACAGTGTGCGTACAGATTGTGTACGGAGTTTTTTTCGTGCTGGTTTTTGCCGTAGTTTAAAGACCCGCTGATGATGACAACTTAATTGTCGAAATACGTATACAGAATGCGAAAATTAATGTGGAAAGGGGTTACATATCAACCCTAAGTGATTAAGTTAATCAACCATGGGCTCCATCAAAATTACCTCCTAAAATAAAATGGTTCGTGTCATTTGAAAAGACGTCATATGCAAACATTATGCAGTGCTGACATCTAGATGTCACAATTGGATGACCCTTTAAAATTAATAAATGACAAAAAAATTGCCAGCACTGCAAGAGGTTAATGTCATTATCGCAATTAAAAAAACAGCGATTTAAATTTGTTCCAGGGTCGAGGTCTGTTGTTTCGTAAAATATAAAGTTATTTAATTTATGGATCTATGTCAATTAAGGTCTTTTGTACGTCTTGTCATGGAGTACTATACGTAGATAAAATTTCCGGTCTTTATTTTGAACGCCCTGTATATTTCCAAAATATTATTTTCAAAAAAGTTTTAATATCTCTCTTTTACTACTACTGGGATGGCAACTAATTAATTTCGGTTTTTTAGTATAAAATAAAACACTTTTTTTTAAACAAAGAATAGTTTTTAATCAATTATATATTTTCCATTTTGCTCAATGACCTTTTGCCATCTTTCTTTCAGCTGCATGATTCCGCGCTCATAAAATTTCTGGTCCTTATCAGCAAAAAACTGAACCAGGTGCGAGTGAAGGTCATCGTCATTTGTGAAAGTTTTACCATTCAAAGAATTCTGCAAAGTTCGAAATAAATGGTAATCAGATGGTGCTAGATAAGGGCTGTATGAGGGATGTGGCATCACTTCCCAGCCAAGCTCCAATACTTTCCCACGAGTTGCCAAAGATGTGTGAGGCCTTGCATTATCTTGGTGGAAAACTACACCTTTCCGATTTGACAATTCTGGCCGTTTTTCTTTGATTGCTTCATCCAGTTTTATTAATTGTTGACAGTAAACATCAGAATTGATCGCTTGGTTCCTTGGAAGCAGCTCAAAAAACACAACACCTTTGTAATCCCATGAAACTGACAGCATGATCCTTTTTGGATGCAATTCAGCTTTCGATGTGGTTTGAGCTGGTTTATCGTGTTTGCTCCATGATCGTTTTCGAACTATGTTACTATATAGGACCCATTTTTCATCACCAGTGATGATTCTTTCAATTCGTGAGGTACCCAAATATCAAGCTTCTTTACTAGCCCAAGACATTTTAAATGTTTTTCAATTGTTGTGTGCGATACATGTAGCCTCTCCGCAACCTCTCGAACAGTTATATGACGATCCTCTTCAATTATGACTTTGATCTAGTCACCAACTTCAGTAGGCCGACCAGAACGTTGCTCATCTTTGAGGGAAAAATCTCCAGAACGGAATTTTTTATACCAATTCTGACACGTGCGCTCTGTTAAGCAATTAGCACCATAAACTTCACATATCTTTTTGTGAGCCGCAGCAGCTTTCTTTCCTTTACGGAAATAAAATAATAAAATATGTCGAAAATGTTGGTTTCTGCACTCCATTTAAAATTAACCCACAACTAATAGCTTTAATAAAAATCACGCACTACTTGCTTCTGAAGTTACGTCAATGTGACTAGTATCACACGACAGACGGTAAAGTATAGCACTAACATAGGTTATACAAAAAATAAAGAAACGCTCTCTATCAGTAAAAACCGAAAGTACTTAGTTTCTAACCCAATAATAATCTTGAATTCTTGGAATTACGAACAGTGTCCTAAGAATTCCAGTATACTATTTCCTTCAGGTGGATATTATACGAAACAGATACTATAACTGCTCAGTTACAATGGTTAGCTGACACTTTATACGAAGCCGAACAAAATGGCGAATTCGTACACATTCTTTCGCATGTACCATCTGGTGATGGTACTTGCTATTACCATACAGTCGTCAATTCAGACGCATCATCAATAGGTAAACAATCACTTTCAATATTACAACTTATTAACAATTAAAATTACAGATTCGCAAATACAATCACCGCCATCTACAGTGGCCATAGCCATTGGGACGAATGGTTGTTGTATCACAGTAGCGATGATCCCACTGAACCTATTAGCATCGCTTGGAATGGTGGCGCTTTGACTACGTTTAGCAACTTAAATTTCAATTACAAAGTCTACACAGTCGATGGCGAAAATTTCGTAATGCTTATAACAAACTGAATCACATTTACTAATAGTAAAATTATCGCAAATCTTTTCAGGAAGTTTTAGATTTCGAATCGTGGACGTTTAATGTGACTGAAGCTAATCTAACGCCGGAATTAGCTCCGAACTGGTTCAAAATGTACTCGTTCAAGGAGGTATACGGACTGGAAAATTTGTCGCCAAGGGAAATAAGAAGCCTTCTCGTTAGAATGACGCAAGACCATTCATTGTTGCAAATCCACTACAGGTAACGTTCGCGGAGATTTAAATTGTCTATATGTAAATTCAATGGGTGCTACTGCAGTCACAGATATAGAAGCGCGGATACACGGGGTTCCTGTAACGACAATTGCATGAGAGGCGACTTGTGCAGGATGGTGACGATGGAACGTGGAGATTTGACGCAATGCAACGAGTTTATGAATATGTGGGTCTGGTAGGAGTGTATTTTATATTCTAATAAAGGAAATTAGATTCGAATCCAAATGTTTTATTTTTATTTTAAAATATGCATAATAGTTCTACTAGTTCACGAAAATAAATGGAATAAATTGACTTTTGTTAGTTACTTTTTTTTGAAACACCCCATATCATTAATTTTAGATTTATTTTATATTTAAAATAAAATATTTTTTTAATAAGCTACGGATTTATAATAATAATAATAATCTTTAATGTCCAACAGTTACACGGACCATTTACAGGACATAATGCACTTAAGAATAGAATTAAAATTGGAACAGAAATAGGTGCAGTTAATGTAATACAAAGAAAAATAAGAATCCAATTAACAAAAAAAAATGTACACACTTATAATAATGTAATCCAAGTCATACAAAAAAAAACTGAACGAACAATAATAGATGCAAATTCACGAAAGAGATCCTCGTCCTAATACATTGGCATTTCTGGATATATGTACCAGTGGAGCCTTGTCAAATTGGTTCTTGCCCTAGCTATTAAGAAGGTCGCCGATGATCTAGTGTCAAAACTAGGCACGAGGAAATCAACGGTGGACAACAGCACAGAAGAATCTATATAATTATTTATTATGATAATTTATAAAGAAATCGCCACTAACTTTCTCCCTGCGTATACCAAGGGAATCAAAATTGTGCCTAGAGAGCAGACCCTCATACGTCGAACCAAAGGCACGATAATGTCCATCAATCCTGTAGGATAAATATTTGAGGAACCTCTTTTGAACACGCTCCAGGAGTAACTGCCGGCAATGGTAAAGCGGGTACCACACAACTGAAGCATATTCCAATCTGGACGGGGCAAGAGAACCGTAAAGAACCTTCAAAGTGTTCAAACTACTATAACCCCTGCAAGAACGAGTAAGGAACCCAAGAACTCTGGAAGACGATGAAGTTATGTGAAGAAGACCTTCGAAGTGTTCAAACTACTACAACGCCTGCAAGAACGAGTAAGGACCGCCCGGTGAATAGCGCTCGGAGACCACCGGCAGCGGATGGTGCGGCGTCTCACGCGACAGCGCGCTGCGGCGCATGTCGGCATCCCAGTAGGCGTCCCAGGCGCCGCATCGCCCACCAGCGCCACGCGAACCTTTCCGATGGCGTCCAGCGCCCGATACCAATTCGTCCCGGCTGAGCGAGACGCGACGCATCTCCGTCATGTTCAGCGCACCTCCGCCTTCAGCCGCTCGTACAACCCCGGCAGGGTTTGCGCGTGGTTGCCGTGGACGTACAGCCCGGTACCGCCCTGGGAGGACGGCCGGTTGATCACGTTCTTTCGCGGCCGGTAGTAATAGTCATAGCGATCCTGGCCGACGTCCGATTTGTAGTCGCCCAGATCGAGGATGTCGAAGTTCGCGGTGGTGATATCAAAGGTGGGATATCCCAGGTTGCGCGCAATGGAGAGCGCCTTTAAAAAGACCTCCGGGCCGATCACGCCCGATCCGAAATTCAAAAACACGCCGCCCTCCAGCTGCGAGACCGAATGACAGAACCTTTTGAAATCCTGCCGCTCGCTGCCATAGCCGATTGCCGCAAAGTCCGCCGTGGGATGCTGGTGAATGATGTCAGTACCCAGCGCAATGTGGTAGGTCGCGGGGATCTTTCGCCGATAAGCACGGTAGAACACGCAGTCCTCGCGATAGGGGAACCGGTCAGGATTCGCGTCAACATAGGCGCCCAACGCTTCGCCATACCCTAAGTGCTTCTGCGCACCCGCCTGAATGGCTTCGTTCATCCAGCGTCCGGTTTCCTCCCACATGCCGAAGGAGCCGTCCTCAATGGCGGTGGGCACGTGTTCGGACGTGCCGCCATCCTGCAGCTCGAAGTCGTGGACGCTGCACGCGCCGTTTCCCGCCAAGTGCGTCGCAAAGCCGTTTTCCGCCAGCCAGATTAGGTACCGCGACAGCCCGCACTTGATCACATGCGCCCCGAAAAACAGGATCACCGCCGCGCCCGGCGCTTCGCGCGCAGGATGTGCTCGGCCAGGATGTCCAGCTCGGCACTCTCAAATCCGCTCGGAGCGCCCTGACCAGGGGTCGGCAGCGTATCGATCCTGACCAGATTGTGGCGTCCAAACGCCGGGAATGTCTTTGTTTTCGATAGGTCCAAGCGCTCCGGCGTGATCATAAATCCCCCCCAAAATTCGTAAAAAGGTACCTGCCAGCCAAAGTATAACAGCAATCCTCCGACCAAGCAAGCCGAAAATCCCCACTCATTATAAAGCCGTTTCATCATTCGCTCGAGACAAATCACCACTTTCGCGTTGACAACGCGAGTTTGGGCGGTGATACAATCATCGTACTTGTCAAGACCTTATGAATTCGCGGAGGGTTACCAATCATGAAGCATATCCAACTGGGCCTGTCCGGACTGAGCGTCCCCGCCGTCGCGGTGGGCTGACTGCATGGACAAACGGCCAAGGCCGAGGGACAGCAGCTTCCTCCGACACACACTGAACGTCCACAGGCACAACCTGGCCCTGCCCGCACTGTTCCCAGGCAGCAGGCTGGATGACTTGGCCGGCACAATCCACATCACCCTTCAGGGCTGAGCGACAGGCTGATCCTGCGATGACGGAGCTGACCATCATCCCACGGCTGACTCTGGGAGAGGTTCCTTGCCACTGCGTGAGCAGCCTCAAAAGGCTGGGCACAAGAAGACCTTGGGATGCCTCTGCTGCACCACCCCGACACCCTGGTCAGGAGCCCACGGACAAGTCAGCGGTTAATTCAACAGACCTCCAGATGCACCGGCAACCCCATGTCCACTCCGGCATGCAAGCAAAGCCCACAATGCCGATGCGGAGTTCTTCGAAAGTCTGCAACTCGCGCCAACACGCTGATTGGTCCAACCAGCTGCCGACTCGGTAACAACCCACGATGGTCTAAGGGCGCATGGACCAACGACCTGCTAAAACAACCAGGCCAGGTGCGCACAACGTCGTGCTGAAGCTACTGCCGCTGCACAGACATCACCATCCAGCCCTGGTCGCCCTTCCAGTATGGCTTTTTCGAGGGAGTTTTCATCGGCAGCCCGAAATTCCCGGCGCTCAACGCGGTGCTGGACGCCATCGGCAAGGCGCACGCCGCCACCTCCACCGCCATTGCCATGGCCTGGCTGCTAGGCATCCCGCCAGTATGCAGCCCGTCACCGGCACGATGAACCGCCAAAGGCTGATCGAGTGCGTCAAGGCCACCGACATCGCGCTCAGCCGCGAGGAATGGTATCAAATCTTCATCGCCGCCGGCAACAAGCTGCCGTAGGACGCGGCGGCCTTGGGGCCGCGCCAGCGGGGGGCTGCGGTCCCCCGCGCCCCTCGGGGAGGGTGCGGGAGGGGGCTGTCGCCCCCTCCCGCCGGGGTTCGGCCCCGGGGAGCAGGCTCCGCCTGTTCCCCGGGGCCGAACGGTCAAGCTGGCTTATCCTCCGGCGGCGCGGGCCGGATTACAAATCCTTTCCATCAGTTCCTCATACATCTCATCGCCCACACACTCGCGCGCGTACCGGCACCAACGCACGCAGGACTGGATGTCGTTGTAGACCACAAACCCACACCGACAGGCCAGCTGGCTATATATCAAAAACAGCTCCACTTCGGAGCCGCACACAGGGCAGCTTGACCGCCAGCGTTGGGGCGTGCCGCTGATGTTGGCGGCCGGGACACTTCATTTTTGTCCATTATCATGACACTCATCGCCCGAACAGCGACGCCTCGGTGTGCAGCAGGACCGCGCAGCGGTGTATTCGTGCGCAGCACTCAGATCGACGTAGGTGACGCGCTGGCGCACGCCCTGAGCCGCGCGCGGTGGGTTCCGAAATCGGCGCCATCCGCGCGCCGAAAAGCGACGCGTTGCCGATGAACGAGAACCGCTGGCGCGGCAGGTTGGGCAGCAACCCGATGGCGATGGCGTCGTCCATGTCGAGATAGCGCCCGAAGCCGCCCGCGATGTATACGCGATCCAAATCGTCAAACCCCATGCCCACGCTGCCCAGCAGTAGCCGCATCGCCGAGAAGATCGCCGCCTTGGCGCGCACGACATTCTGGATGTCGTTTTCGCTCACCGTGACACTTCCCATGCGGTAGCTGGCCTGCTTGCCGTCCAGCGCAATGGCCACGCACGCGCCGGAGCGGTGAGGCTTCCGCTGACATCCAACAGCCCGTGCCGGAACAGCTCGGCCACCAGCGATATGATGCCCGAGCCGCAGATGCCCTTGGCCTCACCGCCGCCGATCACGCTGACGGCCGGCATGCCCGCCTCGTCGATGGACACGCGCTCGATCGCGCCGCGCGAGGCGCGCGTGCCTGCGCGATGCCGCCGCCCTCGAACGCCGCCGGCGGACGCCGGCAGCCAGCAAAATCGCGGTTGCCCAGCACCATTTCGCCGTTGGTGCCGATGTCCAGCAGCAGACAGACCTCGTCGGCGTCGGCGGACAGCCGCGTGGCCATCGCGGCAGTGATCAGGCCGCCCACATAGCTGCCCACGGCGGGCGCGATCCAGACCGGCGCGTGCGGGTGGATGTCCACCCCGACCTCCCGCGCCGAATACACCGGCACGTCGTACACCGCGGGCAGTAGGGCGCCAGCCGCAGGTTCTCGGGCGGTATACCCAAAGCAGCAAAATCATCGTCGTGTTTGCCCGCCACCGACGCGCACAGCACATCGTTTGCCGATGCTTCACATCGTTCAATCAGCGCCTTTGCCAGCGCGTTGACCGTGGACAGCACGCTGCGCGACAGCTCCAGTAACCGCTCGGGGCGCTGCGCGGTAGTTGATGCGGCTGATCACGTCCAGTCCGAACGCGATCTGGCCGTTGTATTCGGTGTCCTCGGCCAGCACGCGCCCGGTGGACAGCTCGACCAGCTGCGCGGCCAGCGTGGTGGTGCCGATGTCCACCGCGATGCCCCAGCACATCACGGGGCGGCGTGCCAGAGCGATGGCGGCCGGCGAACCGGACAGCACGTGATACGCCAGCGTCAGCGCGCCCGTTACCGCCGCGCATGGCGTCCGGAAGCTGCCTCAGCAGCGGCAGCGGCACGCGCAGTGCGCCGGTCACCCGGCACGCGGCCGCAGCAACCTGTCCAGGTCGGAAAGCCCGCTGCCCTCCTTTGGGGGCGGCGGTGAGCTCGGCGAACCGCACCGGCGCGCAAAGCTCGCCTTCTCCGGGCAGCAGCTCCGGCTCGATCAGCGCGGCGTCGCTCGACGGGGACAGGAACTGGCCCAACTCCCCGCTTAAATTGCTCAGCACGCGCACGCAGACGTCGCCGTCCCGCACGGCGGCGCGGCAAATGACGCGTATCCCTGCTCCGCCAGCGCGCGGGACAGCGCGATGCTGGCTCAATCTCGCCCGACTCGATCTGCACCAGGCATTTCTTGCACAATCCTTTTCCGCCGCAAGGCGCTTCCACCGGGATGTTGGCCCGCTTCGTCGGCCTCCCACAAAGAACCCCCAGGCGCCGGTCCTTCGACGCGCGTCCGCCGGGTTGAAACAGTACAGTCGGCATGTGTTCAGTCCTCTCAGATCAAGGATCGCTGGGGCTCCACCCAGACCCCGCTCAAGGGACAAGTCCCTTGAGAATCCCATCAAAATGATCAATCGATAATTCAGCAAACGTTGTTTTGCAACGTTCGAGACGGAGGATGAAGGCCGACCTTGGCTCGGCTGGAGTGTTGCTGAACTTGTTCGCAACACAACCCCGGGGGGCTTCGGCACCGCACGGTGTGAAATCAGCAATCGCGGTTGCCGCGGTTGCGACGTCCTCCGCGCGATCAAAAGTCGGGCAAAACCGAACGATGGATTCCGGTGAAACGCAGGCATCCGTCTTTCTGCGCCCTCGCCCCATCCCGCCCGCAGGCGAAGATGGGTCCAGGGACTGGTCGCGTGATGCCCTGGCGTCCTGTGGCCGCGGCAGGCCGGCATCGCGTTGGCGGGGATACGAGGCCGAGCTTTGCTCGGCTGGAGCGGTGCGAATTTCATTCGCGCCGTGGAACACCGGGCGATCTACGGTGTCGCACGGTGCGAAGTATGCAGAGGCGGAGCCCCGCCGGGGGTCTGGGGGCAGAGCCCCCCAGCGGGGAGAGCGCGAGGGGCAGAGCCCTTCTCGCCACGCGGAAAGAGGGCCGCGCTTACGCGCCCAGAAGCATGGTCTTGATGTAGGAATCCAGGTCGGACGCCTCCTGCGGGCCGATGGACACCTTCCACCAGGGCATGCTCTCCTCCAGCTCGCCGCTGATCTGCGACACATAGCCGGGGATCGTGATCATCCGGGTCTTGACGAGCGACTCCAGGTCGAACTCGCGCAACGCGGTGGCGATCTTCGCGCCCGGAGAATTTCCCCGCCGCCCAGGCGGTGAGCACGCTGAACCCCTCGCATTCGGGGATGACCAGCCAGGCGCTGATGCCGCTGTTCTCGATTTCGCCGGACACGAGGAAGTAGGTCAGCGAGAAGTTGGTGGTGACGAACACCGGGGAATTCTCGTCCGGCTCGCCGATTGGGTACACCTTGGGCTCCATCTGGATGGGCTTTTGCGGGTCGGTGTAGATGTTTTGGCGAAGCGTCATCAGCGTCACCATCTGCGCGGGATCGAACGACGGCAGCACCACGACCCGCCGTACTTGCAGATCATCGTCGCCTACGCCTGCCACGCAGTCGGAAAGGCGTCCCCGGTGTCGATAAAGGAGCGTGGGATATCCCAGCGCCTTTTCGCCGCTTTTAGCGCGCGCGGCGCGCGATCGGTGCTGATCTTGGAACGCCTGCGCCAGCGAGCGCGCCGGGAACTGCGGCAGGAAGCGCGTGGAACTCCATGTCGCGCAGCTTTTTGGATAGAGAGACCACCTGTCCACATCCGGCCGGTAATGCCCAGTATGTGCCCGTGCCCTTGGCGGCCTCCAGAGCGGCGTCAAGGGTATTCTCGGTGACGTCGGCGATCACCGCGCCGCGCGCGCACGGCGCGGCCGCCGCGATGCCGCCGGTCGGACGCGCGCAGGATCAAAGGCTTGCCAAAAGCGGCGGCCAGCACCAGCGGCGGCAAATTTTTCGTCGTCGCCCGACTTCTGCGTCAGCGCGATGGCGTCCACGGTCAGCGTCTCCCCCACGCGCACGGTCTGATACGAGGCGATCCTCGAAATCGACTCCGGCGCGTTGGCGTCGGTGTCGTCCACGTTGACAGCCAGAATCGTCTGGTTGACGAACGTCTTTTCGTGGCGGTATAGCACCGTTTCCCCGCCGACGGGAGGCCCGCCCTCGCCTCCCAAGCGTGAGCGTGCGAACGGGCGGCTCACTGTCAGCGCCCAATGTCTGCTTGGCTTCCTCGGAAACATAGGGGCATTCGCTCAGCATCGCCTTCTTGGCGGCCAGCTTCATGGCGAACGCGAGGCAGGTATTGCAGCCGCATTCCTTGCAGTTGGTCTTTGGAAGCAGCTTTTGAATCTGAAGTCCGCTCAGCGCCATGGTGATCCCTCCTCCTACTACTTAGAAGCGTTAGAAGCGCCGTCAGTCAGGTTGTCGATGGTCTGCTTGAGCCGCGCCCGCACCGCCTCGGGGTGGTACATGATGAGTATGTCCGCGCCGGCGTACAGTAGCGGCGTGGCGGTGGCCAGTTCCCACATGGCGGCGCGCTTTTGAGCGCGCCCAGGCCGGGTAGCCGCTCTTCGGGGGCCTTGTATTCCTTGGCTTTTGCGCACTCGAAACCGGGGGTGACCAGCATCGGCGCGCACAGCATTGGATCGCCGCCCAGTCCCGTCTGGCGCACGCGCTCCATCACCGAATAGGTATACTCGATGCCGTAGCCGATCGAGCCGGTCATCGGGTCCATGCAGATGCGCTCCTTGGGCAGCAACATCCTGCTCACCGGCATGGGGCTGCCCAGAAGAGACTTACATCTGCAGTGGACCCGATAGCCCGCTCGATGCGCTACGGCATCGGTGGGTACCTTCGGTGATGGAGCGCGTGCGCCAGACCGGACTGGGCATGCCGATGCTGGTGCGCGCCGATGCTGGTCACCCCCGGTTTCGAGTGCGCAAAAGCCAAGGAATACAAGGCCCCCCGAGAGCGGCTACCCGGCCTGGGGCGCGCTCGAAGGCGCACAGCCATGTGGAACTGGCCACCGCCACGTTACAGGAGCATGCTGACATCTAGCCCCCGAGGCGGTGCGCGCGGTCGACAAAGACCGTGCCGGCCTGATGGACAGCGGCTAACACTTCTAGAGGAGGGGTACGCCTTGGCGCTGAGCGGAGTACAATTCAAAAGCTGCTTCCGAGACCAACTGAGATGGGCTGCAATACCTGCCTCGCGTTCGCAGCTCGGCCGCCAAGAAGCAATGTGAGCAAAGAGCCTTATGTCCCGAGGAAGCCAACAGTTGGGCGCGGACGTGAGTCTCCCATTTCGGCACGCTAGCGATTGGGCGGCGGACAGCCGAAAGTCGGCGGGGGACGTTGTGTGCCGCCACGAAACAGTTCGTCAATCGGACGAATGTGGCTGTCAACGTGAACGACACCGACGAGGACGCGCCAGGCGCTGATGGAAAAGAATCACCGCCTACCAGACGGTGCGCCGTGGCGAGACGCTGGTCGTGGACGCCGTCGCACTCAGAAAATCGGGCGACGACGAAAAAGCAATTGAGCAGCCGCAAGCACTGATGCTGCGCGCGGCCGCAGTCGCCGCCGCCACGGCCGTGCGCGCGCGGCGGTCTGGCAAAAGAATGCCTGCCCGCCGCACTGAATACGCCAGAGGCGCACGGGCCCGCGTGCTGGGCATTACCGCCAGGACGTGGATGAGGTGGTCGCGCTGTCTAAAAAAACTGCGCGAGGCCGAGTTCACGCGTTCCTGCCGGCAGTTCCGGTGCAGTCGCTGGCGCAGGCGTTCAGATCAGCTCAATCGCGCGCGGCGCGGCGAAAGCAGGGCGAAAAGGCGCTGGGCTATCCACGCTGAGCTTCATCGACACCGGGGCGACGCGTTGACCGCGTGGCGGTCTCCAAGTACGGCGGGCTGGTGGGGGTGCTGCCACGCTGGAGCCCGGCGCAGCTGTGACGCTGATGACTAGCTCAGGCAGAACATCTATACCGATCCGCAAAAGCCGATCCAGATGGAGCCCGAGACTGTATCCCGTCGGCAAGCCGGGACAAGAATCCGCCGGTGTTCGTCACCACCAACTCTCGGCTCACCTACTATAGTGTCCAGCAAAATCAAAAACAGCGGCATCTCCGCGTGCTGGTCGTACCCGACTGCGAGGGGTTCAGCGTGCTGACCGCCTGGGCGGCGGGCAAGTTCTGCGGTACCAAGATCACGGCCGCGTTGCGCGAGTTCGAGTTCGAAGTGGCTTTGTAAAAGGCACGATAGCGATCCCCAGCTATGTGTCGCAGATGAGCAGCAAGTGGAGGACGGTGCCCGGCTGGAGGTACTACCATCGGCCCCACAGGAGGCGTCCGACCTGGATTCCTACATCGAGGCCCTGCTTCTGAGCACGTGCAGCGCGGCCCCTTCGGGGCCGCGCTGGCGAGAAGGGCTCTGCCCTCTCCACGGCTGCTGCCCGCTGGGGGGCTCTGCCCCCAGACCCCCGGCGGGGCTCCGCCTCTGCATACTTCGCACCGTGCGACACCGTAGATCGCCCGGTGTTCCGTGGCGCGAATGAATTCGCGCCGGCTCCCTCGACAAAGCTCGGCCTCGTCTGCCGCCGCGATGTCGGCCTGCCGCGGCCGCAGGACGCCGGGCATCGCGCGACCAGTCCCTGGACCCTTTCACCGCCTGCGGGCGGGGGGCGAGGGCGCATAATATGCGCCCTGTGTTCCACCGCAATTCATCGTTCGGTTTTGCCCGACTTTTGATCGCGCGGAGGACGTCGCAACCGCGGCAACCGCGATTGCTCATTTCACACCGTGCGGTGCGGAAGCCCCGCCCGGGGTTCCGTGTTGCTCAACAAGTTCAGCAACACTCCCAGCCGAGCCAAGGCTCGGCCTTCATCCTCCGTTCTCGAACGTTGCAAAACAACGTTTGCTGAATTGATACTTTATCCATCATTTTGATGGGATTCTCAAGGGACTTGTCCCTTGAGCGGGGTTTGGGGCGGAGCCCCAGCATCTGATCTGAGAGGACTGAACACATGCCGACTGTACTGTTTCAACCCGGCGGGACGCACGTCGAGGTCGCGCCTGGGGGTTCTTGTGGGGAGCCACGAAGCGGGCCAACATACCGGTGGAAGCGCCTTGCGGCGGAAAAGGATTGTGCAAGAAATGCCTGGTGCAGATCGCGTTGGGCGAGGTACGAGCCAGGCATCGCGCTGTCCCGCGCGCTGGCGGAGCAGGGATACGCGCTGATTTGCCGCGCCGCCGTGCGGGACGGCGACGTCTGCGTGCGCGTGCTGAGCAATTTAAGCGGGGAGTTGGGCCAGTTCCTGTCCCGTCGAGCGACGCCGCGCTGATCGAGCCGGAGCTGCTGCCGGAGAAGGCGAGCTTTGCGCGCCGGTGCGGTTCGCCGAGCTGACACCGCCGCCCCCCAGGGAGGGCAGCGGGCTTTCCGACCTCGACAGGCTGCTGGCCGCCGCGCGCCCGGTGACCGGCGCACTGCGCGTGCCGCTGCCGCTGCTGAGGCAGCTTCCGGACGCCGCAGTGCGCGGCGGTAACGGGGGCGCGCTGACGCTGGCGTATCACGCGCTGAGTTAGCCGGCCGCCATCGCTCTGGGCACGCGGCCCCGTGATGTGCTGGGCATCGCGGTGGACATGGCACCACCACGCTGGCCGCGCAGCTGGTCGAGCTGTCCACCGGGCGCGTGCTGGCCGAGGACACGAATGCGACGGCCAGATCGCGTTCGGACTGGACGTGATCAGCCGCATCAACTACGCGCAGCGCCCCGAGCGGTTACTGGAGCTGTCGCGCAGCGTGCTGTCCACGGTCAACGCGCTCGCAAAGGCGCTGATTGAACGATGTGAGGCATCGGCAAACGATGTGCTGTGCGCGTCGGTGGCGGGCAACACGACCATGATTTTGCTGCTTTGGGTATACCGCCCGAGAACATGCAGGCTGGCGCCCTACTGCCCGGCGGTGTACGACGTGCCGGTGTATTCGGCGCGGGAGGTCGGGGTGGACATCCACCCGCACGCGCCGGTCTGGATCGCGCCCGCCGTGGGCAGCTATGTGGGCGGCGACATCACTGCCAGGGCTTATGGCCACGCGGCTGTCCGCCGACGCCGACGAGGTCTGCTTGCTGCTGGACATCGGCACCAACGGCGAAATGGTGCTGGGCAACCGCGATTTTCTGCTGGGCTACGCGTGCTCCGCAGGGCAGGCGTTGAGGGCGGCGGCATCGCGCAGGGCATGCGCGCCTCGCGCGGCGCGATCGAGCGCGTGTCCATCGACGAGGCGGGCATGCCGGCCGTCAGCGTGATCGGCGGCGGTGAGGCCAAGGGCATCTGCGGCTCGGGCATCATATCGCTGGTGGCCGAGCTGTTCCAGCGGCTGTTGTCGATGCTAGCGGCAAGCTCGACCGGCGCGTGCATGGCCATCGCGCTGGACGGCAAGCCAGGCCAGCTACCGCATGGGAAGTGTCACGGTGAGCGAAAACGACATCCAGAATGTCGTGCGCGCCAAGGCGGCGATCTTCTCGGCGATGCGGCTACTGCTGGGCAGCGTGGGCATGGGGTTTGACGATTTGGATCGCGTATACATCGCGGGCGGCTTCGGGCACTATCGACATGGACGACGCCATCGCCATCGGGTTGCTGCCCAACCTGACGCCAGCGGTTCTGGTTCATCGGCAACGCGTCGCTTTTCGGCGCGCGGATGGCGCTGATTTCGGAAACCCACCGCGCGCGGCTCAGGGCGTGCGCAGGCACATCACCTGCGTCCGATCTGAGCGCCGACTCGTATATGCACGAATACACCGCTGCGCTGTTCCTGCCGCACACCGAGGCGTCGCTGCGGGCGATGAGTGTCATGATATGGATAAAATGAAAATACGGAGCCGTCAACATCAGCGGCACGCCCACGCTGGCGGTCAAGAGCTGCCCGGCGTGCGGCTCCGAAGTGGAGCTGTTTTCGACGGATGGCCGGCTTGGCCTGTCGGTGTGGGTTTGTGGGTCTACAACGACATCCAGTCCTGCGTGCGTTGGTGCCGGTACGCGCGCGAGTGTGTGGGCGATGAGATGTTCTGGGACCTGATGGGAAAGGATTTGTAATCCGGCCCGCGCCGCCGGAGGATAAGCCAGCTTGACCGTTCGGCCCCAGGGGAACAGGCGGAGCCTGCTCCCGGGGCCGAACCCCGGCGGAGGGGCGACAGCCCTCCCACACCTGCCGGGGGTGCGGGGGGACCGCAGTCCCCCGCTGGCGCAGCCGAAGGGGCCGCGCCGTCCTACGGCAGCTTGTTGCCGGCGGCGATGAAGATTTGATCCATTCCTCGCGGCTGAGCGCGATGTCGGTGGCCTTGACGCACTCGATCAGCCTGGCGGTTCATCGTGCCGGTGACGGGCTGCATATAGGAATTTCCAAAAATTTATTTAGGGAATTTGATACCGAGCATCGGTTAATATAAATGTGGTGAACAAACATCGACACACACACAAACACACACACACACTCTAGATTGTGTTCTCAGGTAATTAGGATGTTCAATCCTGATAGTATCTTTACATAATACGTCAAAGGCGGAAGGGATCTGTTGATTAGATGGTTGAAATCTGACAACCGCGATATATACATAATGCGTCTGATAGGAGAGAGATAGGGACCCCGAAGCGATTATTTAAAGTGTATAACCACTGATTATAAGTCACCACAGCGTCAAATCGGATGTTGCGTGTGCTAATTAAAGGAAGTCAGAGATTCATCCGCAACGTCGCTTGGCAACAAAATCTTTTTTAGCGTGGCGAGCGTTGATTTTCTCCCTATATAAAGCGGGACGCTTTTCCCGGTACCGTGCGGAAGAAAGCCTGCAGGGCCTCGCTTATTAATATTCGCATATGCGACGGATTAAATAAGAAGAAGAATATTACTGGTGAATTGATTGCGTTTCACCTGCTAACATGTTTCTTGTATTAAATATTTAGATTCGTCAGCATTAACATAACACTACAATTTAAGAAAAGAAACACTCCTAATAGTTTCCTACTTATAAATGAAACAATTGAAATACGCGGGAGCGTTTTTATATTCGCGGAATGAGCGGGTTGTAGAGGGGTGAGAAGGCGCATTGGGGGCGTGGCCTGTGCAGCGACTCATGATTAGTATAAATACGAAGTTTCATTGTTATTAGACAGTTAGTCTTTGAGCTATCGTCAACCAAGTAACATAATCAGGAGTGAAAAGTGAAATATGAAAAAAATCGAATATCGTGCCGTTATTAAGTTTCTTACCATGCAAGGAAAATCAGTCGCGACCATAATGAATGAGATGTCATTGGTTTACGGCGACTCTTGTCCAGGAAAAACCATGGTGTACAAGTGGTATAGTTTATTTAAACAAGGAAGGGAATCCCTTGAAGACGACCCGAGGCCGGGCAGGAGCATTGAGGTGACCACGCCAGCACTTATCTAAAAAGTTGAACAAATTGTACTCGAAGATGCTCGACTAAAGAAGAAACAACTCGCAGAAATGGTTGGAGTATCCGATACAACAATTTTTAAAATCCTACACAATCATCTCGGCATGTCTAAGGTCAGCGCAAGATGGGCGCCGTGAATGCTCACGCCGCCGCAAAAACAACAGCGCGTAGAGTGTTCGCGTGCATTTTTTGACCTCTGTAATGAAGACAAGGATGGTGTATTGAGTGGAATTGTTACTGGAGACGAAACTTGGGTTCATCATTATGAACCTGAGTCCAAACAAGACTCCATGCAGTGGCATAAAAAGGGCACAGCACCTCCCAAGAAATTTAAAGTGTCACAATCAGCTGGGAAACTCATGGCAACGGTATTTTGGGACTCGGAAGGAATATTGTTGATTGATTATAAAGATAAAGGTGTTTCTATAACCGGAGAATATTACGCTTCAATATTAGAGCGGCTAAAAGAAGCCATTAAAGAGAAAAGACGGGGAAAATTGACAAAAGGTGTTCTGCTTTTGCACGACAACGCGCCCGTCCACAACAGCCGCGTTGCGTTAGCTGCCCTGCATAAGGTGGGCTTCGAAATTATGAATCACCCACCCTACAGCCCAGACCTGGCCCCGAGTGATTATTACCTGTTTCCGAAAATGAAAAAAGAGCTGCGGGGTAAAAAATTTACTGCCGATGGTGAAGTCAAGGAGGCAGTTTCGGCGTATTTTGCAGATAAAGAGAAATCATTTTTTTATGAGGGTATAAATAAATTAATTGAAAGATGTGAAAAATGTATCCGTCTTGCAGGTGAATATATTGAAAAAGAAAAATAATTTGTTTTTTTTATTTCCACCCCTTGTCCCCCATTCCGCGAATATAAAAACGCTCCCTCGTATTTACAACAACTCACATGAGACGAACTATTAATTTTTAAAATCCTTGTTACGACTCCAGTGTATAAACACTTCAACTCTTCGTGGAACGACACTTAAGATGCCCCACACAAAAAAAAAGAAACCTCATTCATAACAGTCCACATCAAACGAGATTAAAATTAAGATACATCAGCAGTAGTCCACTTTAATGATTAACTCGTTACGTCGGTTTAATTATACGACACCTTAATTACCTACTTACGGACGATTCCAAAAATCATTACTCCACGATTTCTTACAGAGAACAGTCATCATCAGGCGAACAAAATCTAGTTTAAATATACAGAACTATATATATATTTTCTTCGTAATTAAGAGCAAACTGAAAGCAATCTTTTCATATCTTCCACGTCTAATAAACGCGCTCCGACAATTTATTGTTTGTGTGTAAAAGCTTCATAGAATGTATTTTCAAAGATCTCGCATTTGCTCTTGGGTAATTAAAAATATAATTAATTGTGGTGTATTTAAGGTTTCTAAGGTTCTTAGAAACCATTTACATAGTTAAAATTCCCATTATTTAAACGTATGTTTGTAAATTTTTCATAGGGCGGCGTTGTGTTTCCGGCACCTAGTACTTTTTTACGTTCAAATATTATTTCCTGGCAATATTCTTCCGCAATTAAGGATGTTTGAAGGCGCATAAAGCTCGTAGTACACATCGGAGTAGACAGCTTACTTTTGTTTGAAATTACTACATATTTTTTTTCTACATTTAACGGAATTACAATTCGTTTCTACAATAAAAAATGTAATTAATGTTTACTTATTTAGAATTTCCGACAATAAATATAAACATTAATTACTTTTTCACTTGAAACGTCCATTCATATATTTCAGACGATGTATTTTCTATGTATAATTAAGCTTGTGCTGAAAGAAATGTGTATTCTTTTCACGCCTTGACTAATTTCTTTTCATAATCACAAAAAGACAATTTAAAAAGGGCGTAATTATGTCGTGCATGTTTGCGTCTCATTGGAATAATTTACATAATTACAACTGGCACATGTATATTAAGTCAGTAAGTGAATATCTTCCTACACGACTAGAGCGATAGTTTTCATGTGAAAATATGATTTTCTATACAGCGGACACTAAATATAATTGGACACTTAATAACAATATTTCTGACATATATAACGGTACGCGTAATTTTTTGAAAAGAATATTTTTATTTTAAATTCATTTAAATAAGGATGCTGCTGAATTTGCATTTTACAAGTGGAGAGGTCTTAATTAATATAAATACATTGTGCTTTTTATATAATTTTATTTAAGTAAAGGTGCTGATTAATCCGTACTTTTCCTTAATGTATTGGGTTAGCAACTAAGTACTTTCGGTTTTTACTGATAGAGAGCGTTGCTTTATTTTTTGTATAACGTATGTTAGTGCTGTACTTTACCGTTTGTCGCGTGATACTAGTCACATTGACGTAACTTCAGAAGCAAATAGTGCGTGATTTTTATTAAAGCTATTAGTTGTGGGTTAATTTTAAATGGAGTGCAGAAACGAACATTTTCGACATATTTTACTATTTTATTTCCGTAAAAGAAAGAAAGCTACTGCGGCTCACAAAAAGATATGTGAAGTTTATGGTGGTAATTGCTTAACAGAGCGCACGTGTCAGAATTGGTATAAAAAATTCCGTTCTGGAGATTCTTCCCTCAAAGATGAGCAACGTTGTGGTCGGCCTACTGAAGTTGATGATGACCAAATCAAAGTCATAATTGAAGAGGATCATCATATAACTATTCGAGAGGTTGCGGAGAGGCTACATGTATCGCACACAACAATTGAAAAACATTTAAAATGTCTTGGGCTAGTTAAGAAGCTTGATATTTGGGTACCTCACGAATTGAAAGAAATTCATTTAACACAAAGAATCAACTTTTGCGATATGCACCTTAGACGAAATGAAACCGACCCTTTCTTAAAAAGAATCATCACTGGTGTTGAAAAATGAGTCCTGTACAGTAACACAGTTCGAAAACGATCATGGAGCAAACACGATAAACCAGCTAAAACCACATCGAAAGCTGAATTGCATCCAAAAAAGATAAGGCTGTCAGTTTGGTGGGATTACAAAGGTGTTGTGTTTTTTGTGATAATTCCAAGGAACCAAACGATAATTTTGATTTTACTGTCAACAATTAATAAAACTGGATGAAGAAAACAAAGAAAAACGGCCAGAATTGTCAAATCGGAAAGTTGTAGTTTCCCACCAAGATAATGCAAGGCCTCACACACATCTTTGGCAACTCGTGGGAAACGGAGCTTGGCTGGGAAGTGATGCCACATCCCCCATACAGCCCTGATCTAGCACCATCATCAGAATTCTTTGAATGGTAAAACCTTCACTCGCACCTGGTTCAGTTTTTTGCTGATAAGGACCAGAAATTTTATGAGCGCGGAATCATGCAGCCGAAAGAAAGATGGCAAAAGGTCATTGAGCAAAATGGAAAATATATAATTGATTAAAAACTATTCTTTGTTTAAAAAAAAGTGTTTTATTTTATACTACAAAACCGAAAGTACTTAGTTGCCAACGCAATATTATTAAGTTCCCAGAAAGGTTTTAATTATACAAACGATGTAAATGCATTGTAATCTTAGAATGCGTTTTTGTATTCGTATAGGTTGTCCCATTTTCATATTGAAATTGAGCAAAATTTCAAAACAGTGTAATGATCATTTATTTTATATTATATAATCCTTTAATTATATTTTAGTATAGTTCTTTTATGTATAGTTTTTGTTTCTGTTATATATGTTATCTCCATTTATGATGTGTACTTATAAGTAATGAATCAAGTGTGTGCATTGTGAGCCACGTACATATAAAAAAATAATTATCCATCTATGGAGACGAAAGTGTGCGAACAATAGGATAACCTCTTTTTGTATAAATCGTGTAATAAAATCTGCTTTTATATAAACAGGCAGGAAATTATAATTGAAAAAAGGAGTTACGGGAAGTTTAAGATCTGGACGACACCGAGTCAACTCTGCCAATCAGACAGAATATGTAATGCGTCTGATGCTAGGCATAGCAGTCATTTTCTGCAAAGAAAATTAAGGTAAACTTGATGGAAGGCTGTGGTTGACTAATTTAATCACTTAAGCTTGATTTATAACCTCTTTCCATAATGAATAATAATGAAAAAGAAGCAACACGTCGTTTTGTTAAAAAGGAAAAAGCAGAGTATCATAAGGTGATTAAATACTTCGTAATTAAGGGTATGAAAGCTACCAAAATAAAAGATGAGTTACGGGAAACATTATGTGAATCTGTTCCATCATCCGCCACAATAAGTAAATAGATAAATGAATTTAAACGTGGTAGAACAAGCTGTGTTGATGAAGCGCGCTCTGGAGCACCCAAAATCGTGACTTCTAAGGAAATGATTATAAAACTCCATAATATTATTACGCATGATCAACGATTCGAAGTGAGAGAGATAGCAGAATGCGTACACCACATTTTAACGAAAGAATTGGGCCTTTCCAAGCCTTTGGCAAGATGGGTGCCGCGATTGCCTACGACTGATCACAAGTTCACTCGTTTGCACATTTCCAATGAGTGTTTGGACCTCTATAAGCAGAATTCGGTTGATTTTGGTAGGCGATTTGTTACTTGCGATGAAACTTGGATACACTACAGTAAACCCGAAACTAAACAACAGTCGAAGTAATGTTTAGAACGTGGTTCTGCACCTCAAAAGAAAGCGAAAACCACTTTATCGGCAAACAAGGTGATGACATCAATTTTTTGAGATTCAAATGGCATTTTGCTCATTGATTACCTTCAGAAACGTGCCACAATAAACGGTCAATATTATGCAGAACTTCTACAAAAATTAACTGTTGAGGTTCGTGCTAAACGGCCAGGAATGGCAAAGAAAAAGATTCTGTTTCACCAAGACAACGCTCGCTCGCATATCAGCACAGTTGCGATGTCCAAAATCCACGAGTTGCATTTCCGATTAGTACCGCATGCGCCTTATTCGCCGCATCTAGCCCCTTCCGACTTCCACCTTTTTGCAAAATTGAAAACGGCACTAGCTGGAAAGAAATTTTTGTCTAACGACGAGCTTATCATCTTCGTAAATGAGTATTTTGCAAGCCTTCCAGAATCGCATTTTAGAGATGGCATAAGGACATTGGAAATATATTGAAAAACAAAAATTATTTTGTATTTAAAAAATTCGTTTTTCTTTTCCATTCTCACTACTTATCAAACTACCCTCGTATTTGTCAAATGCGATGATAATTTTGTTTTGTTTTCTTTATTACTTTATTCTTGCACATAGTTAGATTACATTGGAACATTTATTTTCTTTAATCATTATTAATTTTTACGTTTTATACTGCAATAAATGTCCTTCTAAAATAATCTGATTAAAATCGAACGTAGGTAAATTTCATGAAGCCTGTGGTTGATAACTTAATCATAGTGTTATTATTTGCCAAATTAGCACTTTTTATATCAGACTCACTCTGTAAATATACATATTTAGTCAACGTATACACCTCATATTTCACTTAATGTAACCAAATTAAAAGAAAAAACGTTATCAGGAATATGTAATAACGTATCGTCTTTTCGAACAAAAATATCTACCCATATGACGAGTTAGAAGCATTTAAAAGAGTGACCACTAAAAGCAAGAAATTCACGACTACTAGAATACAATTAATTACCACAGTCTTCGTCCTCCGAATTCTCCTCGCCACTAAATCACACCGTCTTGCCTACAGCCTTCTCCGGTTTCATAGGAATAAGATGTAGGCAGAGTCGTGTAGTACGTGTCAGTGCAAGTGTACTTGTTTGTATGTGTTGTAAAAAAAGATAATATGAAAATTAAACGCATGGTCTCTCGCATATATGCCATATGCACAGTGTTTAATGGAGTTCCTAAAAACGTGCTGTAAGAGAACGATGTTACAAAAAGCTCCGGCAATATGCAAAGTCAGCGTTATTAACAAGGTGCAACAAACTAGTCGGACGGTACGGTATATGTTACAGTGGCGTGCCGTAGTAGAATTTCTCCTGTCATAGAATAATTGTAGTTGGAAATGGAAACACGTCACGAAGTGAGTTTTATTATTTCAAATCGACAATTTTGGTAGAAGGTAGGGTGGTGCACGTATTATATGTGGATATATACACTACCGCTCACGGAAGTATGGACAGCAACTATATCAAGCAACAACATGAAAAAAAAAATATTATTGATTCTTTACATAATAAAAATTAAAATTACAAATTATTAAATTTACTCCTAATATACTTATACATTACAAGGGAACGTTTTTATAATCGCGGAGTGGGGGACAAGGGGTGGAAATAAAAAAACCAAATTATTTTTCTTTTTCAATATATTCACCTGCAAGACGGATACATTTTTCACATCTTTCAATTAATTTATTTACACCCTCATAAAAAAATGATTTCTCTTTATCTGCAAAATACGCCGAAACTGCCTCCTTGACTTCATCATCGGCAGTAAATTTTTTACCCCGCAGCTCTTTTTTCATTTTCGGAAACAGGTAATAATCACTCGGGGCCAGGTCTGGGCTGTAGGGTGGGTGATTCACAATTTCGAAGCGCACCTTATGCAGGGCAGCTAACGCAACGCGGCTCTTGTGGACGGGCGCGTTGTCGTGCAAAAGCAGAACACCTTTTGTCAATTTTCCCCGTCTTTTCTCTTTAATGGCTTCTTTTAGTCGCTCTAATATTGAAGCGTAAAATTCTCCGGTTATAGAAACACCTTTATCTTTATAATCAATCAACAATATTCCTTCCGAGTCCCAAAATACCGTTGCCATGAGTTTCCCAGCTGATTGTGACACTTTAAATTTCTTGGGAGGTGTCTGTGCCCTTTTTATGCCACTGCATGGTTCATAATGATGAACCCAAGTTTCTTCTCCAGTAACAATTCCACTCAATACACCATCCTTGTCTTCATTACAGAGGTCCAAAAATGCACGCGAACACTCTACGCGCTGTTGTTTTAGCGGCGGCGTGAGTATTCTCGGCACCCATTTTGCGCTGACCTTAGACATGCCGAGATGATCGTGTAGGATTTTAAAAATTGTTGTATCGGATACTCCAACCATTTCTGCGAGTTGTTTCTTCTTTAGTCGAGCATCTTCGAGTACAATTTGTTCAACTTTTTGGATAAGTGCTGGCGTGGTCACCTCAATGCTCCTGCCCGGTCTCGGGTCGTCTTCAAGGGATTCCCTTCCTTGTTTAAATAAACTATGCCACTTGTACACCATGGTTTTTCCTGGACAAGAGTCGCCGTAAACCAATGACATCTCATTCATTATGGTCGCGACTGATTTTCCTTGTCTGGTAAGGAACTTTATAACGGCACGATATTCGATTTTTTCCATATTTCACTTTTCACTCCTGATTATGTTACTTGGTTGACGATAGCTCAAAGACTAACTGTCTAATAACAACGAAACTTCGTATTTATACTAATCATGAGTCGCTGCACAGGCCACGCCCCCAATGCGCCTACTCACCCCTCTACAACCCGCTCATTCCGCGAATATAAAAACGCTCGCTCGTATATTAATTATACTTTCTTTTCATCGAAGAAACCATCGTTCGCGGCGATTACAGCTTTTATTATTCGGTGCATTCTTTCTATTAATTTTCTTATTACATTTTGTGTAATGTTATTCCATTCTTTTCGTAAAACATTCCAAAGTTTTTATCTTCGATGTTGGACATTCCTTTCTAACTCTTCTATCGACTTCATCCCATAATAATTCAATGGGGTTGAGGTCCGGACTTTGAGGCGGCCATGTCATTACTTTCAAAATATTTTTCTCCGCCATAAGGTAATTTTTACACAACAACGACGTGTGTTTGGGGTCATTATCATGCATAAATTCAAAATTATTACCGATTAATCGCAGACCTGACGGCAAATCGTGATTTTCCAAAATTTCTGGGTAATTCTCCTTTCTCATAATACCACCTATTTTTATCAAATCGTTTTTATCGTTCTGACTAATGAAAAACAGCCCCAAACTACACTTTATTTAATTATCTAGTCCTACGTCACAACGTCAGACCTATCTCCGGTGCACCACTTTCGTATAACACCGGATTACCCCAGACTACAACAGAACCACCCCCATGTTTTACCGTTGGAGCTATGCAATATGGCAACATTTTTTCTGGAGCCGATTGTCTGGCGAAAATTCTTCTCTTTTGCCCAAACACTTCAAATTTCGATTCGTCACTCCACAATACGTTCTTCCACTCATCGATTGTCTAGTTATGGTGTAACCTTGCCCATTGAAGCCGTTTCTGTTTATTTCCACGTCGTAATAATGGTTTTCGTGAGGCAACGCGATCATGAAAATTTGCTTCCACTAATCGTAGTTTCACTGTACTCACAGAAATTTTTTTGGCACGACCCTGATTAAATTCGGCTGTTATTTCAGATGCCGTTAATTTTCTATTTCTTTTGCTAATTAATTTAATTCTTTCGTCGTCAGCTTTGGAAGTACGTTGCGCAAAGGCTGCGAATTATGTTTATGCTTTCTTCACTGTCTGGATCAAAATATTCTACTAGTTCAATAATATCCTCCATATTATTTAAAACTTCACTTATTGTTTGTAGTTTCATTTCTTTTGGACATATGTTTTCTTGAGCTTCATCTTCATGATCGATTCCTGGTGCCATTTGTTTCTGCAGTTGAATTAAAAGTCACAGATTGTAAGCTCTTCTAAATGGGCCTTCATTAAATTAATATCTTCATTCTTCATATTTAATTTAAGTCTTTCTTCCATTTCCACAACTTCATCTGCAATTTCATCTTCAATTTTTGTTATATATTCACCATCAGAAATAAATTAGGACACATTTTTTCAAGATCGATTCATAGAAGTACTTTTAATTTCAACCCAACTCATGTCAATGTTTCGTACCTCAGAAAGACTAATGTAACTTTTCCAAACACTTTTTGCACTTACATCTTGTTCTTCATCAAGAAGTTTTATCATTTCTGCTGTAGAAATCCTCAAATAATATTGCTTAAAAGTTGCAATGAAGTTCAGTACATAGACTGTAGTAAAGAAGTTGTGTTTGGTAGAAATAAGCAACTGATATATTATATTTGAGCACAATTCATCTAACATTACAGAATGGCTCGGCGCATTGTCTAGAATTAACGAGGTGTTAAAATTTAAATTAGTTTTGGAACAATAATTACATTCTGAGGCTACAAAGTGGTTTTTGAGCCAATCCTCAAATAAAGAAATAGTAACCCAGGTTCTGTCGTTAATTATCCAAATTACAGGCAATAAAGGCTTTGCAATTTCCCTAAATGTTCTAGGAACATTACTGTGGTATACTAGTATAGGTTTCAGTTTAAAACCCCATGCATTTCCACCTCATAGTAGTGTAAGGCGATCTTTGAAGACTTCATATCCCGGTATGTTTTTCATCAACAGATATGTCATCTTTTGTCATTGTTTTAAAGTATCTAGGAAAAGCATTTGCCGCATTAACATCTGCACTAGCAGCTTCGCCGATCACTTTGATGTTTTGTAATCTAGAATTTTAGATGCTTTAAATCGATTTTTACATCTTCTAAACCATTCCCAATTTGCGTTGAAAGTTTCAGCTTTTGAACTTTCTCCCATATTATATGTCAGGTCTCTGTGAATTTGTTTAGGTTTTTCTTAGATAATGGAAAGGTTTAATGAAGCATTACGTTTGTTTTGATCATCCAGCCAGAGTTTTAAAGGTCATTCCATTTCCTCCATCGTATTCGAACGAGTTAGAGTTCGCAAAATTGTATTGGACATTTCTGTCATCTTCGACGTGAGCATTTACATCTGTTTTGCCTTCTACTATGGTGTTTTTTTTGTCCCATGGTACTTATAGTATACTATTTATTTAAAGAATAAAATAATATAGAAAGCGTAAAATGACATTACAGTAAGTAGAATTACTTTCCAAGAAGACAAATTACTTATTTTAGTACTTCTTAATAGAAAAACAGACTCTTATGATATGACGTCTGACAATTATTCGTGTCAATTTTCGGATAGGCGAACGGATTAAAAACACTCCCAATTTTATTTTGACGAGGAGAGCCAGAAAAGGACCATATGTCCGATGTTAATTTTCTGATCGTCAGGTAAGATACCCCAATCAAGATGCCATCGGTATTGGATTTTTTTCACGTGAAATGGCCTTGTCGCGGACGTGTTTGAAGTGGTATAAAGGCAGTATCAAGTAGTTTTCGATTTTCACGCGGCGAGATGTGAGCGCCCCCTACCGGGTCGCGGCGTAATTATCAGAGCGAATGATTGACGATAGCCCTTGACCGACCGGCTGAATCGCCGCCACCATCGACCACTACTACTGCCATCCATCCTCCTCCTCGTCGATCTAGAGGCGAACTCTCGAAACGAAGTAAGAGGTATTGACGTTGAAGCATGGCAAATAATTTACTGCTAAGAAATTAGATATATCGACACTATATCATTTTTATTTCACCACTAGTGTTAAGTACTAAGATTTCGTTTTAATGTAGTTGAGCCACAAGAAAGGAATTAAAGTTAAGCTTAAATTATTACAATTTTAACATAAATTTCCTATACGTTGCTAACTAAAATGCCTTTTAGGATTTTAGAGGTTGAAGCGCTAGAAATATTTTCAATAGACAAATAGAAGTAGCAATTCTATGCCTGTAGGTACAAAAACTATTAATTCTGTCAATATACAGAACCCCTGATGGAAATATTGACTTGCTTTTTTGAGAAAGTGAATGATATATTAACGTTTGTTCTTGAGAATTACAATTACAATAAAATTATAGTTGGAGATTCTAATACAAAAATTTTGCAATAAAGGTTTTGACGCAATCGTAGGATGCTGCTTGTTGCTGCATGTTGATACATGTTCATACGTGCATAGTAACCGCTGCGCCATGTCGATGGGTTCAGTTATTAATTAGTAGTGAGAGTGTAAAGTGCTTGCGATGGCATCGTGGTCACGAAATGAGATAAGGGCAGTTTTGCGTGATAACTTCGTGCGTGTTGTAAACATAGACCAGTGCTTCGAAGAAATGACTCTTGCACTAGGTGATATTTGTCCACATCGCACAACGATATTCAGGTGGTATAGAGAATTCCAAAGGGGAAATTTAACTGTGGAGGATGCTGAGAGGCCTGGAAGACCACAAACGTTACTACTGCGAGAAAAATGCTTGACGAGGACAAGCGAGTGACCTACTAACAGATAGAGGGTACTTCAGGCCTAAATGCACCAGCAAATTGTTCGATTCTGCATGATCATTTGCACGTGAAGAAACTTTGCTCTCTCTGGGTGCCGCATCGACTGACTGAAGAGCAGATGACACTACGCTTGACTTGATGCCGAGAGATGCTAAATAAGTTTAATAAGGGATAATCTCGTTATGTGAACAACATTGTGACAGGTGACGAGACTTGGCTATACTATTACGATGTGCCAACCAAATCTGAAAATAAAGTTTGGGTCTTTGACAACGAGGACACACCCGTAGTTGTCTGAAAATCCCGATCTGTAAAGAAGAAAATGATAGCTGTATTTTTCAAATCGAGTGGAATTGCGGAATGCGTGGCTTTGGACACACAGAAGACAGTCACAGTTAAGTAGTGTACTGAACAGTGACTGCCTAAAGTCATTGGATCTATGAAGAACCCGCGGCCAAAGTCAAGAATGGACACCTCGTTCCTCCATCACGATAATGCTCCAGCCCACCGCGTCAAAGCCTGCACCGAATATTTGACCACGACAGGATTGAAACTTATTTTTATTTGTCAAAATAATAGAACGATAAAACGAAAGTTACTAGAGACCCGAATACCTTCTTAATTTAAAAACTATTTAAATAGTGTCTTCGCAACATTTTCTCTCCGTCTTTACTACAGTGAAAAAGAATAGATGAGAATATTTCATATAGAAAAAATATCCTTTGACAACCATTAAAAAAGCGAAAACAGATATCGAATGGTCGATAGCGCTGACACCACTTTTTTAGGTGCCGCAGTTTTCATTGCAAACGTACATACGTAGTTCTATTAACTTTCTATATGTCCATGTAGGTAGCACATATTGTAACTTAGATCATTAAATTGTACATTTAACGATACAAAAAATTGTCTTATAATAGATAAATGAATTTGATAAATAGACAGGTTATCGGACGATCATTACCGACACCTTTCTGTTTTTAGTATCGGCGATATTTTTTATTAAAATATATGTTGCATTTCACCTGTATAGCAAGTGACGTACTCTGAATATATACAGAAGTATTGATGAGCAAGTTCGCATGTACAACTACTAATACTACAAAAATACATATATTGGAATCTAAGAAGATAATATTTTAGCTGGGAAACTTGACATTTAACCGTTCGTCGAACTGCAAAATCACACAGTCATTGTTACCTTTGACAGTCCAGTTTTGGGGCTACCTATCACGTCTTCTCGTCCATACTTAAGTCTTTTTCACTATTCGGTCAGATACAACTCGCCTACTAGTTATGTTGTTCAAAGTTGCTTCTATTTTTCATAAAGTTAAAAAATGTATTTCCTTAATTATATGTTTATTATAATTGTTTTCAATTTCGAAGATTTTGGTGTTGCCAAAGTCGAAATTATATCTTTTCTCTAAAACATGTTTAGATAAGACTGTTGCGTTTGTTTTTTAAGTGGTTAAACTGTATTTTTTATCGTATATTCTTATATACGAAGGTAGTTTGACAAGTAGTGAGAATGGAAAAGAAAAACGAATTTTTTAAATACAAAATAAATTTTATTTTTCAATATATTCTCCTAAAAGAGCAATACATTTATTCCAACGGTGCTCCAATGCCATCCAATGCCATCTCTAAAATGTGATTTCGGAAGGCTTGCAAAATACTCATTTACGAAGGTGATGAGCTCGTCGTTAGACGAAAATTTCTTTCCACCTAGTGCCGTTTTCAATTTTGGAAAAAGGTGGAAGTCTTAAAAGATCCGGCGAACAAGGCGCATGCGGTACTAATTGGAAATGCAACTCGTGGATTTTGGACATCGCAACTGTACTGGTATGCGAGGGAGCGTTGTCTTGGTGAAACAGAATCTTTTTCTTTGCCATTCCTGGCCGTTTAGCACGAATCTCAACATTTAATTTTTGTAGAAGTTCTGCATAATATTGTTCGTTTATTGTGGCACCTTTCTGAAGGTAATGAGTATTGAGCAAAATGCCCTTTGAATCCCAAAAAATTGATGCCATCACCTTGTTTGCCGATAAAGTGGTTTTTACTTTCTTTGGAGGTGCAGAACCATATTCTAACCATTGTTTCGACTGTTGTTTAGTTTCGGGTGTACTGTAGTGTGTCCAAGCTTCATCGCAAGTAACAAATCGCCTACAAAAATCAACCGGATCCCGCTTATAAAGGTTCAAACACTCATTGGAAATACGCAAACGAGTGAACTTTTGATCAGTCGTAACACACGACACCCATCTTGCCGAAAGCTTGGAAAGGCCCAATTCTATCGTTAAAATGTGGTGTACGCGTTCTGTTGAACTGTTTACCATGTCTGCTATCTCTCTCACTTTGAGTTGTCGATCTTGCGTAATAATATTATGGATTTTTATAATCATTTTCTTAGGAGTCACGTTTTTGGGTGCTCCAGAGCGCGCTTCATCAACACAGCTTGTTCTACCACGTCTAAATTCATTTACCCATCTACTTATTGTGGCGGATGATGGAGTAGATTCACCTAATGTTTCCCGTAACTCATCTTTTATTTCGCTAGCTTTCATACCCTTAATTACGACAGTATTTAATCACCGCACGATACTCTGCTTTTTAGCAAAACGACGTGTTGCTTCTTTTTCAATCAGCTGTCAAAAATAAACTAATCAACCGACTTATCTAAATATCGGAATGTAAACATATAAATAGGCAACCTAAATTACAGTGCATTAGTTTTACCAATTAGAGCGCCACCTATGTGTGATTCTTACTACTTGTCAAACTATCTTCGTATACGAGGATGGATCCCTTTGCTTCACCCTTGACCCACTTACAATAAAAAATTTGCAAATATTTTACTTTTATTTTTCTACATAATCTCCATTAAGGTAAACACATTTTTCCCATCGATGTTCTAGCATTTCTAATGCTTCCCCCAAAAAAATTGTTCGATTTCTGTAAATCATTCATTTACCATACAAATCACATCATTATTTGATGGAAATCGTTCACCACGCAAGTGTTCTTTAAATTTAGGAAACAGTTGGTAATCGCTGGGGGCTGAATCTGACGAATATGACAGATGCTCAATTATCAATTCGAAGCCTAGGTGCGTTATCCTTATGCAAGGGAACACTTTTGCGCAACTTTCCCCAGCATTTTTCTTTTATCGCGTTACATAATTTGGGAATTAAGTTGGCATAATAAGCACCTGTAATTGTGGCGCCTTCTGTAGGAAATCTACTAAAATTACGCCTTTAACATCCTAAAATACGGATAGTACGACCTTCCTTGCTGAAGGTTACTTCTTGAATTTTCTCGGTTGTGAACCTCAATGTGTTCACTCCTTATTCTGTATTTTGGTCTCTACATCATAATGATGAATCCAGAACTCATTCATTGTCACAAATCTTGCAAGGAAATTTTCTTCGTCATGTCTACACCGTGTTAAAGGACGATTGCAAATGTCTTTTCGAGCTTCTTTATGTGCATCTGTTCATATTTGCGGTACCCATCTTGCAGATAATTTCCTCATGTTCAATTCGACAGTAATTATATTATATACCACGTGATATGAGAGACTAGTATCTTCAACTAGTTGTCTAATAGTCACACGTTAATCTTGCAGCACAAGATCACGGACCTTTTTAACATTTTTTTGGGGTAGTGACGGTTATGGAAGCTCCACCAGCATGTTCGTCTGTACACAACTGTCTACCACATTTAGACTCACGACACCACCTTTTAACTATGTCATATGATACTGTAAATTCCTCTAATATGTCGGCCAAATGTTGATGAATTTGAATTTGGGGTCATCTTTCTTAAACACAAGTATGCTCGACACGATCCATTTTGATATTGGTATGTGACTCTCTCGACCTCGGAAGTCTACTATAGACACATTTTAACATGTTAAGACTTGTAAGTTCGTAGCGCTAGTCTATACATAGTAAGTTACAATACAATGTGAAGATAAATCATTGTTTTTGTTTATAAATAGGTCAGGAGCGGACCAAATGGATCAGCCCTCGTAAATATTGTTTTGTTTGTCCTACATATGTATCTTCACAACATTGGCATTTTACTTTGTATATATTTTGTGTTTGCTTTCTTTAGGTTTTCATGTTTAATTTTGGTAAAAAAAGGATTTGTTTGTATTTTGTGGTTTGTGGTCTACCTTAATATTGTATTTTCCAAGGAGTTTGAGTTTGGATTTCCAGATAGGTATGGTACATGTGGCAAAATTATGAATTTTAGTTTGCCGTTTGTGCTGGTATTCTCGGTGTTTTCTGTATTTACTATCTCTATTTTGTTTTCCCTCCCTATGAGTGTGAATAGCCTTTTTTTGATGTTTTTCTATGAAGTATGGTAGTTATTTTTTGAAAGTATTGTTTAATTCTGTTAATGCTTTTTGTAATGTTTCTTTCGTCTGAGAATTCATAGCACCTATCTACTAAATTATGGATTGTATTTATTTTGTATTCAATAGGAACATTTGATAAAAAATTTAGGTTTGTATCTGAATTAGTACGTTTTGTGTACCCATTTGAGTGAATGTTACCATCTAAGTATTGTTCAAAATTGAAAATATGTAACTGCGAAAGGTATCGTAGGGGGAACCCCTTTCGCCGAAATGTCGTTAATATAAATTAAATGTTGTATTAACCCAAGTGTCGAAACTCCCAAAATAATATAAAAAAGAGTAAAAATTACAATTTAAACATCTCTCTCTTTCCATAAATAGAAAAGCCTAATGTAGACTTTTCCTGGAAATACGCTGTACATAGTCTGTCGCAGAACTTTTTTAAAATAGCGATTCTTAGTGGCGCCATCTATTAAAAAAAATGCGTCATTAAAGTAGATCTCTCACCAATGTTGTGTCAAAATATCATTTGACATTTGATTTATTAGAAACAGAGAAGTTGCGCATAAAGTAATAGTGTGTATTTGGCATTAGTCGAGAAATGAATTTCGAACAAAGAGCAAATATCAAATTCTCTTTTAAACTCGATAAGTTGTTTACTGAAATGTTTAATTTGATAGAACAAGTGTATGGTGATGCGTGTTCGTCACGTACGAGTATGTATGAGTGGTATAAATGATTTAAAGACGATCGTATGCACACAAATGATGACGAACATCCTGATGCAAAAAAATCTATGGCTACGGAAAGTAACATCGAATTTGTGCCTGAATTTATCAGAAATGAGCCGACATCCTCATTGCGATACGTGGGAATCGAAATAAATATTTCAAAGACTCAATTCATCGCATTTTGACACAGCATTTGAGACTGAGAAAGATTCGTACAAGGTTTGTACCACACAAGCTAAGTGAATTCAACATTGTACAGACTTGATTAAAGACCCAAAAAAAGACGAAAACTTCAGATATTCTATTGTAACTAGCGGTGAGACGTGATATGTTCAATATGATCCGGAGACTAAGCGTCAAAATTCTGAATGGGAGCATCCAACCGAAGAGAGACCGAAGAAAACCGTTTGGAGAAGTCAAAAGTGAAGACAATGTTGATTTGTTTTTATGATAAGGAAGGCATAGTGCACAAAGAGTTTGTACCAACTAGTCAAACAGTCAATGCCGTTACGAAGCGTCTTTTGGTGCGTATTCCTCGTGTTCATCTTCAATATTGTGAAAATGGTAGCGTTTGTTACATGATGATGCACCAATCTCATCGCTCGGTGCTTATCACTGATTTTCTAACTATAAATGGCATTTTAACCATCAACCAATTCATCGTATTCACCGGATTTCGCCCCCTGTGGTTTCTATCTATTCTCCAAACTACATTTGCCAATGAAAGGAGAGCGTTATGCCGACGTCGAAGCCATTAAAAAGGCGGCGACAGCGATCTTGAAGGACATCTCTAAAAATGAGCTTAAAAATTCATTCGACATATTAATTGACCCTGCAAAACGTTGCATTGAAACCGAAGGTGACTACTTTTAATAAAATAAATGGATTTTACCAAAAGAATAAGTTTTTATTTAAAAAAGGTTCGATTTTCTCTACGACAGACCGTGCATAATTGATTGGTCATCTTTATACTAATAAATAGCATATGAAAATATAGGGAAAATAAGTTATAAATATTTTAGACATGTTACTAGGTAAGATTTACATTAAAAATTATGAATTTTAAAAGATTCTCCGTAAAATAAAAATTCTGAACACACAAAATTATTCATTACTCTAAATACCAAGAAATTTTCGATCGGACGTCATATAAAAAGATAAGATGTGGAAGATTGCTATGTACATAAAAATTTCTAAATTCTTAATTATGGACTCACTTCCACAAATAGTAATTTGTGAGCGTCGACGTATCAACACCTCCTTGGCGTTTATTAATTAAAGTATTAAAGACAAAAGAGAGCGTATCAACAGGCGTATGGGCGGATGACATGTGTGAGACGTCACCTGTGACGGGTCAGGCAGCTGGCGGTTCATTTTTAATTGATGGTCCGCCAAACAGCTTCGTCACGGCCAGAAGGTTGGAGTTTCACACCTACCTGTGCGGTATATATGCTTTCTACAATCTTGCTTATGTCTATTTTGCTGGTAAATAACGTGAGATCTACAATGTAGAGAGAGGTTATGATATCGACGTCCATCGCGTATGATATTGTTAATAATAATAATAACAATAATATTCTTTATTTGCCCAATAGACAACCAACTTACAGGACGAACTTCGATTAGATTTGTGAAGAAAAATCGACTGCTTGTAATGTATATAAAAATTATAGGAATAAAAACATAATCCAACAAAGAAAAGCATTCAGAAAATATTCGAAAGAAAGTTCTAATTACAAAAAAATTCGTGATAGTTATTAAAGTCGTTCGTCATATGAAAAACTGCTTGTATTAGTTTTTAACCGTCCTGTCTTCCAGAAACTCATAGAGGCCTGAATATGGGTCAGACCCCGCTCCGTATTGACTACATGGTTTTTATTTTCCACAAAGATGCTCACGTAACTGTCTAATTGACGGTAATCGTTTATATTTAAATTTAATGTAAATAATCCTCGGTTACACTAGGAATATTTTCTAACACGTGTTTCGCTAAACTGCATTTCTCAGGCCCATTAAATTTAATGTGGGAGATTTGTTCTTTATCCGAATTTGTATTGAGGGTTTTATTTAACCAATATATTTTTTATCACAGTCCAAACAATTTGTTTCATATATCCCCGATTTCTAATTGAACTCGACTTTATCGTTTTTTGGATGAGATTGTACAGCGTTTCAGGGCCGAAATGTAATTTGAAATGCGTGGTACATTATAACTATTTTCTAAAACATTTTGTTTCTTTTCACAAATTTGATAAGTTCTATGTTGTGACTCGTGACTGAACATGACTTGTAGTTAAGAAATTAACAACAACAACTAACAGAGAAGAAGAAGATATTTTTTCTCCATTTCCAACAATAAAATATTGACGCATATTGACTTACTTACATCGTCGAGAGCCAATCATAGTGTTATTTCAATACACGGTGGGTGTTTGGCTTGGACGGTGTAAATCTAGTACGGACTTTGTGTTTGTGCAGACTTTGCTGTGGTTTCAGATACGAAACTGTAGTTAATTATATGCTGATGATTACAACTTAATTGTCGAAATACGTATACAGAATACGGCAATTATTTTGAATAGGGGTTTTATATATATACTCAATTAATTAGTGAAACTTTTGCTGTTATAGCAATTTCGTTTTGAAAATACGAACCAGTCCCTAATAAAGTTTCTGTTCTATTGTTTCACTGTTTGTAATATCTTTCGTCTTGCCTATGGCGCATAAGTTTGTTATAAAAATATAAAGTGTGAAATCAGCCCACCACACCAAATTAAATAGCGATAAATACATTTTCAAAAAACACACTAAGCAAAGGTTCTAACAATTCTGAATAAATTTTACTTGTATAAACGCATTATACCACCTTTTCACTTTCCTAGAGTTTAGGGAGCGGGATTAAAGATGTTATATTATTTTATAGTGTCTAATTGTTTGTATGAATATAAAAAAATATTTTAAATGAGTGTTATGTATCATTTTGGGTTAGCCAATAGAGTTTTACGGTTTACGTTAACCTCTATATCTAACCTAAAATGATACATAACACTCATTTGAAAATATTTATTTTTATTCATATAAATAATTACGCACTATAATAACATTTTTCGTCCCATTTTTTAATAACAATATAACAAAATATATCTATAACAATTATATTCCTTAATAATTAAATAGAATTTCGAATTAATTTATAAGATAACTATTCTGATATGATTTTACGAATAACGCATATATACTATCTGCTTCTGGGTGTCCGGGCTTGAAGCGCGTCACTTGTATATCTGCCGACGTTTCGTACCCATTTGTATGGGACATCTTCAGGGCTGAACTACTGCACTGAAACTGCAGATATACAAGTGACGCGGTTCCAGCCCGGAAACTAGCATGGATAGCACGGACCACGACCGCGGAAGTCTATGTACCAGATTAATGTATATATAAATATAGAATCTTGTGGAAAATGTAATGGTCTAATTGTTTAGTTTTATATTAATAATAATGTTGCATTTATCTATTCATATAATAACAGGAAATTGTAATATTAATTGTCGATGTTTTCATCTATTCCAATATCTTTCAAGATTCAAACAAATTGTGTTTACCGTGCAACGGAAACGTTGATTCATCAGTAAACACGATAGTCACAATGAAGTGTTCATTCCCATTTACATGTTCTATTACAGTTTCACAAAATTCCAATCTGCGGTGTTGATCAGAAAAAATTTCCTGATGAGTTTGGTATTTATAGGATGTGTATTTATTTTTCTTTAATATCTTATGAACTTTACCCACGCTAATAGCTATCTCTTCTGATATTTTAGATATAGTAATATTGGAATTTTCTTTTGACCATTGCGCACACCATGACTACATTTCTTTATCTTTATTTATTCTCCGTATTTTATGACATTTACATCCCAAAATGCAACCTTCTGATTTAAACTTTTTAACTACTAATGGTATTGTTGTTAATGCAGCAAACTACATACTTTTCAGAGAAAAGGCGCTGGATACGCCGTGAAGAATTACCTTTCAAAGCCCATGTTATTATTTGAATTTTTCTTCCAATGTATACATTATCAAAGTAATATAATTAAAAAAATATTTAAATTTAAAGGTCTTACCGTAACACACTCTCCCAAATGCAAACCTCGAATGACCGTTAATACGACATCGATACGCCGACAGTCAAATTAGTGGTGGGGCTGCAGCTACTACGATCAGTAGTCAGTTATAGTCGTGATTCAAATGACTCGCGCCCCACCACTTTACATTCTGATCGGTATTCGGCAGCTAAACCCGAATATAACGTGGTACAGTTGTCGTAGCGAGGTAAAATGAATGCACGGTATAGTTTGGTCTTATTTAGTGTGATGTAAAGGTCTTCAACAAGCCGTAAAATGATATTAAATGAACTATCCATCTTGCAGATAAATTATGAGTAGCAATTTTCATTACTTTATTTACATTTAGATCAATTTATCAAAGTGAACTCAATTATATCAATTCCAAAAAAAAAAAACAGAGTTAACAATGTACAATAAGACATCGCCAGCGAAAACTCCAACAGGTATTTATCTTTTCTCCGGTCTCTCTCTCTCTCTCTCTCTGTCTTTTCGCCTTTCTTTGTTCTCCCAATCATCTTTTGCCCCAATAATACGTAAAAAGAGTCCGGAATTGATAACAATCAGTGTGTTCAATACAAATTTACATTAGAAATGTTTTGTTTCCGTACACGTCGTTTTTATAGTACACAGACATTGATGAAATCGATATGGATGTATATATTTGCGCAGAGTATCATCACCACGACGAAAGATAGAGTGAAAATGGAATAGAAACAGCGGCGAAAGACATCTTAACAATGGGTCCGTGTCATTCTCAGGGCCCCCCAAACAGGCTTATTGTTATGAGTATAGTTATACCGCTTGAGAAAATACTCCTGGATATATATTGTTGTTCTTTCTTGGGCCGTGTCGTTAATGAATGAGTGCGAGTGAAATGGAAATGCAGAACGGACTTCGATTTCTTTTCCATTGGTGTTCTCGAACAAATACACGACTTTATCTGTCAGAAGCATACGTTGCGTGGAATTCGTTGACGGAATAAAAATATCACGTGGCAGTTTCACGAGGTTTTTAATTAGCAAGTCGTAAAGGGCGGGAATATCGAGAGGAAATGTTGATGACGATAATTAGAGATTTATTGTGATTGTTTGGCTCGCTTGCCAATAACATATATTGCAGTCGGGACCGATACGTGGGTACGTGCATAGCTGTGGGTGAAAAGGTGATTAGTAGTACTCTAGTTGTGTTGTATAATCAGACCAGGTCATATAATGAGATCAAAAATAGTATTTTATTAATAAAAAATAAATGATTAATTGTTTCCAATTTTGTGAGACGTACAAACAAAAGAATGGATGGACGTTATTCGGAATTTTCCATTTGAATAAAACGTTCTGATCTTTTCTGTTGATTCTTATTTCATTCGCGATCGCGGCACGCTGGTGTGTCGTTAAAAGACCCTAATAGTGTCGTAGTTTCTTGTAGGTAATTTTTATGGAGCCTGTGGTAGATCAACTTAATCACTGAAGGTTGATATATAACCCCTTTCCACAAGCCAAAACGGACACTGTGTGCGTTATGGCATTCAAAGGTACGGATCATGTGCGGAATTTGATTCGTACGGGTATTTTTCCGTAGTTTTCCAGGTGCGACACTGTTTAATTATCTGCTGATGATAACAACTTAGTTGTCGAAATGCCTATACAGAATACGAAAATTAATGTGGAAAGAGGTTATATATCAACCTTCAATGATTAAATCATAGCTTCTTGTTCATAAAAAATCTGTTTTTATCGGCGAAAAACAAAGAATTCTTAATCACATAAAAGAATTAGTGCCATATAAATAATAATGTCTCTCAGCAGTGCAACACTGAAACCATATTCCAGGTGTACAAGAAAGTCGTTACGGTTTTTTTCGTAAAAAAACTACATAATTTTCGAGACAATGTAAAAATTTATTTATTCAAAGTATTGGCCATTTGATTCTACACATCCTACCCATCTTTCAGGCAATTTATGGATACCATCCCAAAAAAACTGTTTGTCCTTTGAGGGAAACCATTCGTCGAGTCATTTTCTAATTTCGAAATCGGCCTGCTCGGCAAGTGCGTGTCTCATTGATGCGAAAAGTTATAGTCGGGCGAGACAAGGTCTGGAGAGTACAACGAGTGCGATATTATATCCCATCCAAATGCTTTCACGCTTCCTTGACCGGTTTTACTGTATGCAGCGGCGCGTTATCGTCCTGTAAAATCAATTTACTGGGTCTTCGGGCCCATTCTGGACGTTTTTCTATCAATTCATGGTTCAAACTGATACTTTGTTATCGGTAGCGATCAGTATTAACTGTTTCATCAAGTTTCAATAGTTCGTAATACACCACGCTACTCTGGTCCCACCAAATATAGAGCATTGTCTTGCGACCCAAACGATTTGGCCTTGGAGTCGATGGGCTGCGTTCGCTAGGTGATAACCATGATTTTTTGCACTTAGGGTTTTCGAAATAAATCCATTTTTCATCACCCATCATTATTCGATGCAGAAATGATTTCCGATCATACCTCTGAAGCAGCATTTCACAGGCGATTTTTCGATTTTCCATTTGCCTGTAATTCACTTGGCACCCATCTTTTGGATTTTTCACGTTGCTCGTAGTCGGTCGCTAATTGATTCTTGGGCCACATTTAACGCTTCTGCCAATTGTTTTTAGGTTTAGGTTGGGTCTTCATTCAATAACTCCTGCAATTTCGCATCTTCAAACTTTTTCGGTATACCAGAACGTTCTTTGTCTTGCGCATCGAAATCACTACTTTAGAATTGTTGAAACCACGCCTCACATATTATTTAAATAAGATATTGATTAAATAAGATTTTTCAGATACGAGACTCGATATTTTCAAAGAAGTATATATATAATATAATATATAAGACAGTTATATATTCACTTTTCATGTCAGTAGAATAAAATGACACGTGTCAAATCATAACATTGCACGCTTAACCCTAATGACATCTGTTAGAAAAACCGGTAATGACTTTTCGATTCACCTGGTACATCCTTACAGGTTTTGAACTTCAAAGTCGTCATCACTTCAGCTATCTCATATTCAATGACCAGAACAAAGAAGAAAAGAAATATTACCATTTAAGGCCCCATTCCTTCGTTAATAAGTTTCTCTCAGTGTAATCGGGTTTTAAAGGTGTTCATAATTCAAGAACGTCCAAAGTTCGTCCATCTTAAATCATGACAACGCGTGACCACATACAAGTTTAATCGCCCGTCGTGGGCATCATCATGCGATGGTTTCAGTCGAATGCTATTTGTCTTACTGTACATAAACTAAACCAGTAAAATAACAGAGTTGTCAAACATTGTTATTATTATTATTATTATTATTATAAAAATACCCTCAAATTACCATAATCTCTTCTAACTATGAGATATGTTCCTTAAATGGTAATTTGCAACCAAGATGATATGAAAATTCCTCCTAAATGCGTAGTTATATATCATGATGTCATTTGGTTTATTGTTGTTGTTATTCAATGTTTAAAGTAACCCAACTTATTGGGTGATGGAGGAAGATAAATATGATCTTTTACATATCCCCACAAGAAAAGATCACATACGTTGTGTTTTAAAAATCTCGAAAGCCAAAGTCAAAAAGCAATATATTAGGCTTCCTTCCGACCAGTCCTTCGTTTGGTCATCCTTTTATTCAAAAAAGCTCGAACAATCAGACGCCAAAACTGGTTCCTCCAAAACTCTAAATCAACCTGGATTTCTTCCTTTATACAGACACTTACTCACAATAAACTATCGAAATCAGCATCGCACGTTCTTAGAAGAGCGAAATACAACGTCGAATTGTCTTCGAAAAGCACGTTGCATCATAACATCCGAATTTTGTTTAAAGAATCCGGAAACGCCCACAACCTTTTGGTATCGACTTTTCGAGTTTAAACAAATAAGTGAGCGGTGTTACCAGACCAACGAACATACAACTTTCTTGTGGCAGTCATTTGAAAAAAACCACCTCTTTCAAACAGCGAGTAACTCGTTCTATGACGATGCTTGATACTCCAATCTTGTATAATGCGTAGAACCAATTCAATTGTGATTCCAACTTTTTCATAAAGGAAGCACTTAAAACAATAGAATCAGTTAAAGTTATATAAGAATCATAGAGACTATTACAAAGAATCACATTGTATGAGAAAGGTAGCAATATATTTGAATATCATTAAAACACTAGAAGCATTCTGAATGGCCCATTAACCACTCACAAACTTTAATCGAATACATATTTAGTGTATAAAAAACTATAGCACGTGATTAAAAATTGAAAAGCGCGAAAGAAAATTTCCATTTTATTAATTCAGTACGTTGTCATACTTGTACAATACGAAGGAATCTAATTGAGTTCCAGTGATTAATAATTCATCTCTATTGTGACATCAATAACAACAACAACAACATCAACACCATACCAAAACCATAATTCAACCAAACTCGCGCGTACGGACAAACAAACGTATGTAGGACATAGGAAAGCAAAGTCTCAGTGCTAATATAGCACTGATAAAGAGTAAAAGGGACGGAAACACATCGGAACGAGATGAGAAACAACAACTCAAAAGTTAATGACATATGTTTATAAACGTATATAACTTATTCAAACAACCGTTCGGACCGAATAAAAGTTAAACACACGTGGAGAAAAACAAAACGATCGCTCCTCCATTGTTCTCGCAAAGACAAAAGAAGGCAGGCTTGTAGTAGAGCGGGATTGGTCGGGGTTTGGTATCGATTGTAACGTTGGCCGGGTATCCGGTCGGCGCCCAATGAGCTAAAACAAGAGCCCAGCGTCGCGGCGCGCACAAATACTACTACTTGTAACGCTTAACTGCCGAAAAAGTACCATGAAAATGTATTTCTTCATTGGATCTTTCTCCCATTGGATTTTGTTCCCTTTAGTCGGTTGTATGTGTTTGCGTATGTTTATATAACATCGTCTAATCTCGCATATGTTATGGGAATTGTTACTTAATTATTGTGAATCGTTTAAAGACTGAATTGAACACGTATCTTTTCGATTAGGAATTAAATAAATCGTTTATTATTAACAGGAAAAAATAAATTACTAAAAATGAAAATCAATGTTTATTCCGGAATAAAGCTGTATCTGTCTCTTTTCAAAAGTGTTTTCTATCATCTCTTATTATTTTTCTAATTTACTGGGAATAATGACGCAATTAAAACTTCGAAAACGATACGTTCATAATTTATAAGCGCAGTGTTTTAGACTAGAACAATTTAGTTTTTCAAGGACGATCTGTTGAGACTTTAACATCGAATCCAAACTTTAAAAAATGTGAAATCTAAGTGACAATTAAACGTCGAATAATTACAAGCGATACGGACATTAATGAAAATTGTATTATTTTCTGCTACTCCATCGTTAATTAAATACACAGAAATTAATTACAAATTTCTGCGCTGGAGAAGGACTCGAACCTCTATCTGCCGTTTTCTAGACGACTCAAAACTCAAACAAATTTTATTATATACAAATATTTTACAAATCTAACATATTACCATATGTAGCCCTTACAAGTACGATAATAAAATTTTCCTACATACTACTTATGTTTACAATTTTGCTCGTTATTGTACTAAAATAGTTCATATATGTAGGTCGACGTTTCACTTGTACGAGATTAAGTACCGCGTACACATGAAACTTCTGTCGTCATACCTGTTATGTTTCCATGTCGATGCTACACCATTTAGAGGAAAATTTTATAAAAACCTCTAACGATTCCGGTACTTCTAATGAAGAGTCGTGTCCGATAGTTTCAATTTCTAGTTAGTGAATGGTGTACGGAAGATAGGTAAATGTTGATACTGGTGGGCATGTTTCCCTGCGGTTTGTCGTGCTTTCGTAATGTTTTTAATTAGAGGATTTTCGTGCTGGACTGTTTTATTATAAAATTTGTCTGCAATGACAGTAATGAATTCTTCTAGTGGTTGAATGCCTGCAAGCTCATGTAGCGTTCGTACTGGTGTGTAACGATCCTTGCCCAATAAAATACGGAGACACTTGTTTTGTACTCTTTGCAGCGTGGTCAATCTCGTTTTGGTGATGTTGGTCTAAGTATTTGTTTGTACAGAAGAATTCTATTCTTCAAGGTTGTGCTAGGGCTTTTAATAATAAAATAGATTTTTATGAGTGCGACTGTGGTTTTGTTGGCGTTGTTCTCAATGTGGTTTTTAAATGTAATTCTCTGATCGAATTTTACTCCTAGATATTTTATGTTTGTGTGTACTGGGATTGGGGTATTATCAAAGTGTAGCTGTCTTGGTAAGTAGATTGGTTGGGTTCTTCTGGAAACTGGGCACTATATCCAACTTAATTCGAGATCCTATCCCGTACTAACCATTACTATGGTCGCAAAATCCGCGAATCTATAGAGATCTCTAAGCACCCCAACAACCTTAACCGTGGTGATGGCTACCCCCTACACAACGCCTGGCGATCCTGCATCTCCAAACAACCCAACCGTAACTGTAACGCTCCATTGACCCATGATCCATTACCCATATATAATCCCGTCCACCATCGACTTACACCAGTTTCAGTACAGTAGTTGAGCCCTGAAGATGTCCCATACGAGTGGGTACGAAACGTCGGCAGTTATATCAGTGACACGGTTCCAGCCCGGAAGCCCAGAAGAATATAGTATGAACCACGACCGCGGAAGTCTACGTACCAGATTATCACTGATTATATTTTAAACAATTTTTCTATCGCAGGCCTGTGTAATTAGGGTTTTTCTTCAGAAATACTTTTTTGATACTTCGACTTAATGTGTGTCGATTAAGAGGAGACGTAGCTATTCGGGCGTTTGATACATCTGCTAAGAACATTTTCCTTGATTAAAATACCAATACATTGTACTGCACGTCTTAAAACGTCTATTCGTGTAGTTTGTCGCCAGGAGTACTCCCCTGTGCGCAACAAAGTGAAGATACTAATTTCTTTCCATCTGATATGTCTACATTCTCTAATCATAACACAAATTAAAACAATCTCACTAATTTAAGGTAAACGAAACCTACACAGTGTCACACAGTAACATGAACTGAAATAGTGTTAGGTACTAAATTATTACAACGATCATTCGCAATGTGCTTAGAAAATATTAAGTAAGCATTAGATAGCTTCATCTTTGAGTTTATTCAATTGTTTTTAAATTACATTGATTGAAGTAAAGAAAATTTAAAGATTATCAAGGTGGCACTGATATTTCATCTAGGGACTGTATGTAACAAAGAACTTATTTTAAATACTAAATAAGTTCTAGACGCTGGGGTCGACTATTTTTCACAAATGAAAAACATCAAACGAAATGTAAAAATAAATAAAATAGGACGATATCGCCGTCTGTGCTTGAATTTCTCAATTAAAACATCAAAAAATAATTTTCTAATTAAAAATAATTGGAATAATAAATCCTTGCGCTTTTATGCGTTTGTTAATGAACGCAGCTCAAGACTACGCGTTTCATTTACACTACCGAAATGTTTATGTGCTCACTTCGTATAATTAATTAAATTCTAATTTACCTTCAAGCAAATAATTGAACTCTCCATGGTAATAAATCATGTTACTGATACCCATTGAAATCTGCAAAGTATTTGCACGATTTTGAAGTTTTCTCGATTATGTTCTATAACCGCAAACGTTTAAATCTGTGAATTGTGTCGGCGGCTAGTGTAAACGTTTCCTAATTCAATTAATATTGCATTAGCGAAGATTGCAAAATGCATTCAGCACATTTTCTAAACGCCAGTATCTCACGACGGTTCAAGCCAATTTTTTTGCTAATTTAGATTTATATAATTATGTTCAAATAAATAATTATCAAATAGAGTGCCTCGAAAGGGATATAAGTTAAGATATAAGCACATACTCGTAACAATATAGTTTAAATGAGGAATATTTTCCGAACACGTGATCACTGTCGTATGATAAGATGATAAGAAGTAAGGATGTCAAATTAAATACTATATTTATATTGCTGTCAGATACTGTAATGTACGAGGATGGTCTGAAAAGTTTCCGATCTCAACGTGAAAATGGCAGAACTCATCAATAAAGGCTAGGGAATGTAGTTGTGTATCTATTGTCAGGTATTCACCAAAGTTTCAGCAATTTTAAACGAGCAGTTGTTATTTGACAGTCGTTTGAGTGAGTCGATGTGAGTGGTTTTTGAAAAAGCAAAAAATCGAATATCGAGCTGTCATTAAATATTTGTTTTTGAAAGGCAAATCAAAGATGTGTTGGACTCTGTGTACGGAAACTCTGCATATATATATTAATTATTTAACACGGATTGTTCAACGAATAAAAACCTCAAATTAGTTGGCCAAATTGAAGAAAATTTAATATTTAGCGTTCTTCTATGATTCAAAAATACACTATTATATTAATTATTCCTTGCGATCTTTTGGCCCGCGAATGTTCCTTTCGGCCTAAAATTTAGGAATCCATTCTGGGAGAGGTAGAAATTTGAAATTTGGACCTTTTACGCAAAATAGCACGCTAAAACGATTTTCGATGGAACTAGTGTCCTATATCCTCCAGTTTCAGCCCTAAAGGGCGTTAAAATCGAAAATCATCGAAAATGGGGCATATTCGAAGGCTGTTTACAGAAGTATCCAGAAAGACCTGTCCTTCAGTTTTGGACAGGTTCTTACTCGGTCCTTATACTAGGGCAAAATGCCATCGAGGGAGCCTTGTCGTGCTCGAAGCGGTTCGTAAGGCGCCTAGCATCGAAGCTTGCATTTTTCGCTCGTAGAACGCATTTTTTTGGCCAAAAAAAAAACTTTAGTCCAAATCTGACAATTTTATCATATTTAGCGTGGTCAATTACATATATAACTAAAATTTGAGCGAAATCGGAGAGGTCGGGATTTTTTTCAAAATCGCAAGGGGTATGTATGCAAAAAATGTCGATTTTTGACGATTTGCGAAGATCGTTCGATTTTGCTCAAATTTTGGTTATATATGTAATTGACCACGCTGAATATGATAAAATTGTCAGATTTCGACTAAAGTTTCTTCTTGCGCCAAAAAATTGCGTTCTACGAGCGAAAAAATCAGGTTTCGACGCTAGGCACTCCAGGGACCAGTTCAGGCGCCACTGGGACCGTTCGGTGTTACTACGCCCTAGTAAGGACTGAATAAGAACCTGTTTAATATTGAAAGACGAGTCTTTCCGAATACTAATGTAATTAGCCTTCGAAAATGCCCTATTTTCGATGATTTTCGAATTTGGCGCCAATTGGTGCCCAAACCGGAAGAGATAGAGCGCCAATTCCCTCGGAAATCGATTCAGCGTGCAGTTCTACATAAAAATGCCAAATTTCATATTCTTACTCGTCTCGGAACGGATACTCGAAATTTGGGCCAAATTGAAAAAATGTGATTCAAAATTCGTTATTTCCTTGGAATAAAATGTGATCGTTTGGGCCGCAAATGTTCTTTTTGGCCTAAAATTCGGAGATCCGTTCCGAGGGAGGTAGAAATATGAAATTTGGAACCTTTATGTAAATGAGTATTTCCAAATGGAGCCCTAGTCCTATGAAGTTGTCAGTAAAAAATATTTTTGGAAATTCTTTGCTATGGTTAATTGATTTTCAGTGGTTACAAAAGCGACTTTAAAATGTTGCTCTTCGTCTTTAACACACCCACATTTGCAAATATTTCTAGAGTTTCTCTTGTTGTGTAATGCTGATACACAATTACAATATTCTACAAAAAGCATTAATTTTATCACTCGCATCCGAGATATGTGTGTCTGCTCCTTGTAGTCGAACATGTCGTCCAAGTGGCTAAATTTCATCACAAATAAATCATTTCAAAGCTTCCAGTCTATTTTCTTCTTATAGGAAAATGACGATTTCGTCTTTTAATTCATGAACACACTTTAAAATGTTGCTCTTCGGCTTTAACACACCCACATTTGCAAATATTTAATTTTTTGTTGTGTAACGCTGATACACAATTACAATATTCTACAAAAAGCATTAATTTTATCACTCGTATTCAAGATATGTGAGTTTTCTCTTTGGAGTTGAAGACTCAACGTATTTAATTTTTCGAATATGTCGAACAAGTAGTTCAATTTCATCACAAATAAATCATTTCAAAGCTTCCAGTCTATTTTCTTCTTATAGGAAAATGGCGATTTCGTCTTTTAATTCATAAACAAGTTGCACAATCCCACGTGATAACCACATGCTTGACCATAAAATATTAATGCCGAATGTACTACACCCATGTCTTTATAAAATGTAGCAGGTTCTGGATTTGACGAGTCCCATTTTGATATAATTTGCCATTCATATGTTCAAGAACATATAGTGAAAGCATTTCTACGTATACATTTTAGAAATTATCATAATGCAACTTCAATTGTTAAACAATGTATACTTCACATCGGAAATGACCAGCCAAAAGACAGTATAGTGGACCTAATATGGTAACTAAAGGCTCGTAGTCTGTATATAATATAAATTCTCGTTTCTATGTGTGTACACGAAACTTCTAATGCCAAAAATAACGCTCAATGTTTCTTTCTCTATCTGCGAATAATTCTTTTCAGCCTTAGATAATTTTTTATAAGCGTAATATATTGTTTTTTTCTTCTCGATTTTCCATTACATGTGATAAAACTGCGCCCACTCCAAATGCTGATGAGTCGCATGTCAAAATTAATTTTTTTATTAGTATCGTAATAAATTAATGTGTCAGAATGTACCAATAACTCTTGACATTTATCAAAACTTGATTGACATTCCTTTGTCAACTTCCAACGGTTATTTACTTCTAATAAGTCGTACAACGAATAGTCTTAATATTTTGAATAGCAATTAATTAATCCTAATAGTGCCTTTAAACTGGTAACATCAGTAGGTGTCATTGCTTGTAAAACGGCTTCTTTTCATTCACCTGTTGGATGAAATCCATCTACGAGGGTAGTTTGACAAGTAGTGAGAATGGAAAAGAAAAACGAATTTTTTAAATACAAAATAATTTTTATTTTTCAATATATTCTCCTAAAAGAGCAATACATTTATTCCAACGGTGCTCCAATGGCCTTATGCCATCTCTAAAATGCTCTTATAGTCACTACTGGATACTCATCTTCGATACTGCACCAAAAATCAAAGATTTAGACTGGAGCATATTTACAATCAAGTGCAAAAAAAACTGTTTAATAAATTAATTTTTTAATTTTTTTTAGTTTTGGCGAGGCTGTCGCGGCGCCCCTAGAGACTCTTTGCCGTGCATACTTTGGAAATACCCTAATACGAGGGTAGTTTGACAAGTAGTGAGAATGGAAAAGAAAAACGAATTTTTTAAATACAAAATAATTTTTATTTTTCAATATATTCTCCTAAAAGAGCAATACATTTATCCCAACGGTGCTCCAATGCCCTTATGCCATATCTAAAATGCTCTTTTAGTCACTACTGGATACTCATCTTCGATACTGCACCAAAAATCAAAGATTTAGACTGGAGTATATTTACAATCAAGTGCAAAAAAAACTGTTTAATAAATTAATTTTTTAATTTTTTTTCGTTTTGGCGAGGCTGTCGCGGCGCCCCTAGAGACTCTTTGCCGTGCATACTTTGGAAATACCCTAATATGAGGGTAGTTTGACAAGTAGTGAGAATGGAAAAGAAAAACGAATTTTTTAAATACAAAATAATTTTTATTTTTCAATATATTCTCCTAAAAGAGCAATACATTTATCCCAACGGTGCTCCAATGCCCTTATGCCATCTCTAAAATGCTCTTATAGTCACTACTGGATACTCATCTTCGATACTGCACCAAAAATCAAAGATTTAGACTGGAGCATATTTACAATCAAGTGCAAAAAAAACTGTTTAATAAATTAATTTTTTAATTTTTTTTCGTTTTGGCGAGGCTGTCGCGGCGCCCCTAGAGACTCTTTGCCGTGCATACTTTGGATGAAATCCATCTACGAGGGTAGTTTGACAAGTAGTGAGAATGGAAAAGAAAAACGAATTTTTTAAATACAAAATAAACTTTATTTTTAAATATATTCCCCTAAAAGAGCAATACATTTATTCCAACGGTGCTCCAATGCCCTTATGCCATCTCTAAAATGCGATTCCGGAAGGCTTGCAAAATACTCATTTACGAAGATGATAAGCTCGTCGTTAGACGAAAATTTCTTTCCACCTAGTGCCGTTTTCAATTTTGAAAAAAGGTGGAAGTCGGAAGGGCGCATGCGGTACTAATTGGAAATGCAACTCGTGGATTTTGGACATCGCAACTGTGCTGGTATGCGAGGGAGCGTTGTCTTGGTGAGACAGAATCTTTTTCTTTGCCATTCCTTGCCGTTTATCACGAATCTCAACATTTAATTTTTGTAGAAGTTCTGCATAATAATGTCCGTTTATTATGGCACCTTTCTGAAGGTAATCAATGAGCAAAATGCCCTTTGAATCCCAAAAAATTGATACCATCACCTTGTTTGCCGATAAAGTGGTTTTCGCTTTCTTTGGAGGTGCAGAACCACGTTCTAACCATTGTTTCGAGTGTTGTTTAGTTTCGGGTGTACTGTAGTGTATCCAAGTTTCATCGCAAGTAACAAATCGCCTACAAAAATCATCCGGATTCCGCTTATAAAAGTGCAAACACTCATTGGAAATGCGCAAACGAGTGAACTTTTGATCAGTCGTAAGCAATCGCGGCACCCATCCTGCCGAAAGCTTGGAAAGGCCCAATTCTTTCGTTAAAATGTCTGCTATCTCTCTCACTTTGAGTCGTCGATCTTGCGTAATAATATTATGGATTTTTATAATCATGTCCTTAGAAGTCACGATTTTGGGTGCTCCAGAGCGCGCTTCATCAACACAGCTTGTTCTACCACGTTTAAATTCATTTACCCATCTACTTATTGTGGCGGATGATGAAGCAGATTCACCTAATGTTTCCCGTAACTCACCTTTTATTTCGGTAGCTTCCATACCCTTAATTACGAAGTATTTAATCACCGCACGACACTCTGCTTTTTCCATTTTAACAAAACGACGTGTTTCTTCTTTTTCAATCAGCTGTCAAAAATAAAGTAATCAACCGATTTGTCTAAATATCGTAATGTAAACATATAAATAGGCAACCTAAATTACAGTGCATTTGTTTTACCAATTAGAACGCCACCTGTGTGTCATTCTCACTACTTATCAAACTATCCTCGTATGTACATTTGTTTTTTGTCCAAAATAAGTACAATTTTAGAAAAGCTTACATTTATGTTTTCTTATAGTTATGCCTGCATCGTTTAATATTTTCAATACTTGAGTAACCTTTGTATAATTTTTTTCTACTGCATTTGTTGATATCAATATATCGTCCAAATAACAAAATGCATTGTTTAAATTGTTTAATATTTTATTCATCCCTGCTTAGAAAAATGAAAACGCAATAATGGACTGCAAATTGTGAAAAAAGTATTGTGAATGTACGAGGGTAGTGATAGAAGTACCCAACTGAACAAAGGAAATACAAAAATTTTGGAAAGAAATATATTTATTTTTCAACATAATCTCCTTTCAGTTCTATACACTTTTCCCAGCGATATTCAATAAGTTCGATACCCCTTTTATAATTAGATCTGTCTTGCTCTTCAAAATAGCCATTAACTGCCGACGTCATTTCTTCATCGTTGGAAAATCTTTGACCACTAAGCCATTTTTTCAAGTTTGGGAACAGAAAATAATCCGAGGTGGCTAAATCTGGCGAATAGGGTGCATGAGGTAGCAATTCAAATTTTAATTCATTAATTTTGACAATTGCAAAACGGATTTGTGAACTGATGCATTGTCTCGATAAAACAACACCTTCTTCTTAGCCAAATGCGGCCATTTTTGCTCGATTTCTTCGCTCAAACGTTGCAATAAGTTCGCACAATACTCGCCGTAGTTTTTCCTTTTTCAAGATAATCAGTGAAAATTATTCCACGCGCATCCCAAAAAAACCGATGCCATGACCTTGCCTGCAGTTAAAACGGTCTCGCCTTCTTTGTAGCCTGTTACTCTTAAAATATAAAGTCAATAACGGATAATGAATTCATAAAATAAAAGACTAATAAGCAGCAATAATATATAAAAGAACAATAATAAGAGCAGCAATAATGAAAGCACAAGAACTCTAGTTAAGATAAAACTAATCTAAATTAATATAACTGTAAACGACTATAAATAAAGAACGATCATACTGAACGAATTAAGAACAGTAACTCTAAATGAATTTAATCATTGAACGAAACGGTACTGTTTAATTTAAAGATGCAATTACTCTACGAAGTCTGTTTACGATTGCGCATATGTCGTAAAAATTCCCGTGCATATAAACTTTCTTCCTCTGATTCTTATCATCCAAAATCAACATTATTTTTTGTATATAATTTAAAGTAATATAATTTAAATATATGTAATTTTGATGGAGCCTGTGGTTGATTAACTTAATCACTGAAGATTGATATACGTATAACCCCTTCCCACATTAACTTTCGTAATTCTGTATACGTATTTATTAAACGTAATGTTCTGCTGGTGATGACAACTTAGTTGCCGAAATACAAGTATGCCGTGTAACAAACAATAAAAAGAATGACTGAAACCGGCAGTGTAAGTGATAGACCAAAGAGTGGACGTCCAAAAAAGCTCAGTAAAACTGATGCACAGTTTTTAAAAGTTAGTTTCTCAAGAAATCGTTAGAAAGAACTAGCTCAAGATCTTGCGCGAACATCTGGTACTTCGGTACATGCTTCAACAGTAAGGCGATACTTGCTCAGATCAGGCTAGAGGGGATGCGTGGCCGTAAGGAAACCCTTACTGCGACGAGATAATAGAGTGAAACGATTAAAATATACCAGAGACCACGAAACTTGGGGATATGATGAGTGGGTACAAGTACTATGGACCGACGAATCTAAATATCAATTATTTGAAACGAACAGACGTCAGTATGTTAAATGACGCCCTGGTGAATCGTTATTGGACCATGTTTACACACTACCATAAAGCATGGAAGAGGCAATATCCAAGTTTGGAGTTGTATTTTTGCAGCAAGTGTGTGTGGGCGAAATTGTAAAAATAGAGCCTAAATTAACTGGTGAGAAATACGGAACACTATTAGAAGAGCATGCCATAACCAGGGCAGCGACTTATTGGTAAAATTTAATTCTACAGCAAGATAGTGATCCCAAGCATACTTCAAAACTTGTGAGAACCTTTTTAACACAGCAGGACGCAAATGGGGTATTGCAGACTGTGATATAACCACCTCAAAGTCCTGATATAAATATTATTAAGCATGTGTGGAATTATCTTGACAGAAAAAAGTGTGGAATAGGACCAAAGAACAAAAATGATACCTCCCTCTCTCGTCCACTGTATTGAACGACAAAGCGAGAGCGCGTCTGCCTCGCATGTCGATAACTAAGTTACCAGATATCTCTGATTATTCATTATTTTTCTGTATCGAAATGATATGATAAACTCTATCAAGGAATCGTTCATTAATAACACAAAATCTGCCTGACGATCGGTCAGTCCGTGAAACATATGTAGTAGATAGCGTATTATTAATAATAGAATGATTCCTTTTAACATTCTTGTGTAAGATTATTATTTATCCTTTTGTAATAGTTTCTTGTAAAATTCAAGAAGGTGCTTTTTCTTTTGCACAGTGCTGTATATATGTATATATATATATATATATATATATATATATATATATATATATATATATATCTTTAAAGATTTTTTTTAATTTCATTTATTTGCGTATTCTTTCTTTTTAATTCACAAAAGCATAACGCCAGTTTGAAACGAGGTTTTATAACATCAATTTCATTACAACCCAGCGTATAAGTAACAGCAAACATTTTTCACTGCAACGGTTGTATAATGCGGCAAATCTTAACTAAATTGTAATACGTACACGTGGCGCCCTCTCATCGCAAATTCGCGTATCACTGTTAGCCTTCGGGCCGCGTTTAATAAGCTACAAATTGATGCAGTAAGGATGTCATGTTTACATCCAACATCTGATGCTGCATACTTTTGTACACAACGGGGGCGCGTAAAAAAAGGAGATATTTTGATTGTTGTGTGTGTGTGTGTGTGTATGTGTATGTGACGCACGTCATTTTTCCGCATTATATCCAAACGAATTAATGATCGAAACCGTTGTATGAGACTTGTGTGTATTCAAGAAGCATCTCGCGCTTATAAATGTTCGTATAATTAATTTATTAAGCGCATACGTGAGATGATAACATAAATAATTTTGAGCTTACATACATACATACATGCTTAGAGGTGAAGAGATGCATAACTAATTACAAGTTACAGTTATTTGCTTTAAAGGTAAGGTTCGTAGATGTTACTACATATATTGCATGCTCTCCTATTTCATTCAGATGATAAGTAATACCAGAATATTTCGCTTAACCAAACGCACTGTAAAACTTACGAATATAGGGTGTTTTTTTAAGAGCTTCAGAACTTAAAATGATGATACAAGACAGAAACATTGTTGGAATGAAATCTTTTTTATCAGAATCTGGTAGATAATTTTTTGGCATTTATTTTTTAAATATTTTTTCCGGCATATGTCCGCCGCGGCTACGAGTTACATGGTCTATTCGATCACTCCAATTTTTGTCTACTTTTTGCAATAAATCTCGCCGTATGGCGTCAATTGTGGCTTGAATATTGGCTTTCAATGCTTCAAGAGTTGCTGGTTTGTCGGCATAAACCAATGACTTTACATATATACATGTAATTTTTTGGCGAAAGTAACAGTCATAGATTTATACCTCTTAGAAAATGTCAAGTTTCGTGCTTGAAAAAGTGCGTTTGTGGTACACATTACTTTTCTTATTTACTCAAAAGAAAAAAGCCCTGAAAGTCATCGTTTGCTGGTAGAACTTACGGTGAGCATGTTCCAACCATAAAAACATGTGATTCGTGGTTTTGACAACTCAAAAATTATGATTTCGATGTGCAAGACAAAGAACGTTCCGGTGAACCGAAAAAGTTTGAAGGTGCGAAACTGCAGGAGTTATTGGAGGAAGACCCAACCCAAACTCAAAAACAATTAACAGAAGCGGTAAATGTGGCCCAAGGAACGATTAGCGATCAATTATGAGCAATGAAAAAATTCCAAAGAATGGGAAAATGGGTGCTACATCAATTGAATGACAGGCAAACGGAAAAATGAAAATCGTCTGTGAAATGCTGCTGCAAAGGTATGATCAGAAGTCATTTTTGCATCGATTAGTGACGGGTGATGAAAGATGGATTTATTTCGAAAACCTTAAGCACAGAAAATCATGGTTATCACCTGGCGAAGCCAGTCCATTGACTACAAGGCCAAATCGTTTGAATTTGGTGGGACCAGATTGGCGTGGTGTTTTACGAACTGTGAAAACCTGGTGAAACAATTAATACTGATCCCAATCGACAACGAATTATCAATTTGAACCATGCATTGATAGAAAAACGTCCAGAATCAGCCGGAAGACACAGTAAAGTGATTTTACAGGACGATAACGGGCCGTCTCATACAGCAAAACCGGTCAACGAAGCGTTGAAAGCACTGGGATGGGATATAATATCGCACCTGTCGTACTCTCCAGACCTTGCCCCGTCAGACTATCAGCAGAGGCATCCAGAAATTGCCCGAAAGATGGACAAGATGTGTAGAATCAAATAGCCAATACTTTTAACAAATAAATTTTTCCATTTTCTTGAAAATTATATAGTTTTTTTTACTAAAAACCCTGTAATGACTGTTCGGTACACGTGATATAATTCTAAACCGAAAAATTCTAGATTTTAACCGCATTTTCTCATCGTATATGTAATACAGACATATTTTTAAAAAATTCTCCACGTAGGATTCGAACCCACGATCTCATTCTCTCCGGGAATGCGCTCTGGCCATTAGACAGCGGAGACTTCTTCTAAAATACCATAAAAAAGTTGTTATTCAATAGTTTCATGTTAGTATCTAAGGTTCTTCGCTTGATATCATCTTGCTCAAATAGTTTAACATATCTTCAGGTGTATAATCTCATTCTTGATAGTGTTGTTTTGTTTAAATTCAGTTTTCTGGTTTTCAGAACTTTCATTGACTTTTAGGACGAATTTCTTCTGTTCTTTCATTATTTTTTGCAGAATTTTGAAAGATATAGGAAAATATTAGGTGCACAACTAAATTCTCGCTATTTTGCAAGAGATAGCTCCACTTGTAAGTGCTGATCGATTGTGACATAACCAAAACGTCATGAACCAAGCTTAGACATATAGTAAACAAACCGCTGTAACACATTAGCGATGAAGAAAACCCTTCCTTTTTTGCCGCTGGAAAAAAAGGAAGGGTATTTTGATGAAAAATGGATTCATTACAGCAACCCAAAGAGAACAAAATCGTGGGGACTGCCCAGGTTCGGCCGAATATTTGTATTTGGTAAGCGCGGTGTTATTTATTATGAGCTGTTGAAACCGAACGAAACCATCACTGGGAACGGTATCGAAAACTGCGCGAAAAGCGGTCGCAATACGAGCAGAGGCACGAAAAAGTGATTCTACAGCATGACAACGCTCGGCATCACGTTGCCAAACCCGTTAAAACCTACTTAGAAACGCTCAAATGGCAGGCTTTACGCCACCCGCCATATTCCCCAGATATTGCGCCGTCCGATTATTACTTGTTCCGTTCGATGGGACATGGTCTGGCTAATCAGCAGTTCCGCTCATATGAAAACATCTCAAAATGGCTTGATTCATGGATAGCCTCAAAAGATGAACACTTTTACCGCGACGGTATTCGTAGCGATGGGCAATATTTTGAATGATTCATTTGTAAACATTTTTTCACAATAAAGTTGCATTTTCATTAAAAAAACAGCGAGAACTTAGTTGCGCACCTAATATGATGAAGCGTTTTATGAATAATTCGTCGACAAAGTAATGGATATATGGCCGTTTGTTAGAAATCTTTTTTTAAATTTCCGAAACCATGTAATCTTGATATGAAACCGATGATAGCACATTGAAATTTTTAATTTAATTCTTTAGTAGATGCCTTACCAGCACAATACTATTTTCATTTCGACGAATGTATGGATGGAAAAAATTGCAATTTACAGCTTTAACGAGAAAACGAGACCGCAAACAAATAAATTCTCATCAATCTTCTTTACTGTCCGCTTTTTTCTCCTCCTGAAGGGATTTAATAACCGAAATTAAACTTTCTAATTCCGACAAAGAGAGAATAAGGGAGGTATAGTGGATGGTATGGCATCACGGCTAGAAGGAGGACAATCAATTACTACTAGTACATAACCGGGAATCGGAAGGGTCTCTCTCGGGAGAATCGTTTCATTTTGCGTGGCTCGTGAAATGACATCCTCTTTTTAGCCCTGGCCCTGATCCGCGGTTCCAATTAAAGCGACTGCCCGGTCGAACAATGGAGCTCCTGCTTTACCCCCGGTGAATTATTAGCGACATGCAGCTCCGTAATATGGGCGCTCAGTGATTGACATCCCACTTGAGGCCGCTGTTGCTTATACGGCCCTATAATATGGTGTACATACTAGAGCGGTTACTCTGTGGCTCTGCTTCAGCCTCAATCATCCAGATTTGCTCGTTATTTTCTGTCTTTCTCTTGCACTCGATTATTTATATTTTGCGAGAGTGCGTGTGCTTTTATATTTTCGAGGACCCTGTCGTGTTTAATAATATGTATTTGAAAACCCTTGTGCAGAATAACCTTCTGATATATTTTCACGTATACATGCGATTACGAAAGGTTACCTTTTTTTAGACTTAAGCAGACTAAAAAATAATGCTTTGAAACTCGATAATTTCAAAACAACAAAACCTTTAATATTACGTAGACCCTTTATAAACTAACAAATAACTTAGTCAAAGTTTCTTTATTTCAAAAAATTTTAGTCGAAACTGGTTCATTCAATTCATGATGACTTTTCTGTCAAAGGAGCTTAAATTTCACAAGTTATACTGGAAATTTAAATTATTAAGTTGAGATATTAATATTTCGAAACGGTGTAAAAATATTAGGTGCGCAATTAAGTTCCCGCTGTTTTTCAAGAGATAGCTCCAATAGCAAGTGCTGGTCAATTGTGATATAACCAAAACGTCATGAACCAAGCTTAGACAAAATGCTAAACAAACCGCTTTGACACATTAGTGATTTTGCGGGAAATGTTGCTTTTCTTCTTTCATTCGAAGAAAACGGCGGCTGAGGCGCATCGAGAACTCCAAAAAGTTTATGGAGATGCTGCTCTAAGTGAAACAACGTGCCGTGATTGGTTTCGTCGCTTCAAAGACGGTGATTTCAATGTTGACCACCGTTCGCGTGAAGGAAAACCAAAAACCTTCGAAGACGCTGAATTGGAGGCATTGCTCGATGAGTATCCGTGCCAAACGCAAAAAGGGCTTGCTTCAGCATTAGGAGTTACTCGCCAAGCCATTTCCCAACGATTGCATGCTTTGGAAATGATTCAAAAACAAGGAACTTGGGTTCCTTATGATTTGAAGCCAAGAGACGTTGAGCGTCGTTTTTCCGCCTGTGAACAACTGCTCCAGCGGCAAAAAAGGGTTTTCTTCATCGCATTGTTACGGGTGATGAAAAATGGATTCATTACAGCAACCCAAAGAGAACAAAATCATGGAGACTGCCCGGTCATGCTTCTATGTCGTCGGTTCGGGCGAATATTCACGCTGCGAAGGTTTTGCTGTGTATTTGGTGGGACCAGGGCGGTGTTATTTATTATGAGCTGTTGAAACCGAACGAAACCATCACTGGGGAACGGTATCGAACTCAGTTGATGCGATTGAACCGAGCACTGCGCGAAAAGCGGACACAATACGAGCAGAGGCACTAAAAAGTGATTCTACAGCATGACAACGCTCGGCCTCACGGTGCCAAACCCATTAAAACCTACTTAAAAACGCTCAAATGGGAGGTCCTACCCCACCCGCCATATTCCTCAGATATTGCGCCGTCCGATTATTACTTGTTCTGTTCGATGGCACATGGTCTGGCTAATCAGCAGTTCCACTCATCTCAAAATGGCTTGATTCATGGATAGCCTCAAAAGATGAACACTTTTACCGTGACGGTATTCGAGCTTTGCCAGAAAGATGGGAAAAAGTTGTCGCTAGCGGTAACATTTTTTCACAATAAAGTTGCATTTTCATCAAAAAAACAGCGAGAACTTAGTTGCGCACCTTATTGAAATATTTTTCAAAATGAAAATTATTATTTTCTGCCATGCCCTCGTTTATTAAACTCACAGAAATTAATTAAAAATTCGTGCGTTGGAGAAGGACTCGAACCTCTATCTACCGCTTGCTAGACGGCTGCCTTCCCAATTAGGTCACCAAGTAATTTAGCTTCGAGTCTTTTAACACGCTATATTAAACTAATATTTTCAAAAGCCGCAGTCAGGTTATTTTGATAATAATTATAAATATAAATATATTATTAAGGTCTTTACAATGGGAAATTAATGAAAATATTTTTCTGCTACGCCATCGTTAATTAAAGTCACAGAAATTAATTAAAAATTTGTGCGTTGCAGAAGGACTCGAGCCTCTATCTGCCGCTTGCTAGACGGCTGCCTTACCAATTAGGTCAACAAGTAGTACATCTTCGAGTCTTTCATCACGCTATAAATCATGTTATGGAAATTAATATTTTTAAAACCCGCAGTCAGGTTACTTTGATGTTAATAATTATAAATATAAATTGTACATATTTAATAGAAAAAGTCATGACGTCAAATGTGAGAACGACATTTTACGTGAATTTTATTATCAAAACAACCGGTGATTTTTATTTTAATTATGCATATATAACATCACTAGAAGCAGAACACTCGTCTTTTGCATATAAACACATTTTTCTATACACCGAACTCTCGAAACACACCCAATATTACAAATATTTAACTGTAACCTATCCAATTTATGACTTCACGGAAGACAATAAGTGTTTGAGTTGAGTGTTTAGCGAAGTTTCACAATAACAAAGCAAAATTTTTGCGCCATGGGTCCATCGCTTCACACCCGAGACAAAAGAACAATTAAAACAATGGGCTCGAAAGGGAGAACCGGCTCCAAAGAAGGCGAAGACCGTTTCTTCTGCCGGCAAGGTCATGGAATCGGTTTTTTGGAATGCTCGTGGAATAATTTTCATTGACTATCTTGAAAAAGGAAAAACTATCAACGGCGAGTATTATGCGAACTTATTGCAACGTTTGAGCGAAGAAATAAAGCAAAAACGGCCGTATTTGGCTAAGGAGAAAGTGTTGTTTCATCAAGACAATGCACTAGATCACAAATACGTTATTGTAATAGCCAAAATTAATGAATTAAAGTGTGAATTGCTACCTCATGTACCCTATTCGCCAGATTTAGCACCTTCGGATTATTTCCTGTTTCCAAACTTGAAAAAATGGCTCAGTGGTCGAAGATTTTCCAACGATGAAGAAGTGATGTCGGCAGTTAATGTCTATTTTGAGGAGCAAGACAGTTCTTATTATAAAAAGGGTATCGAACTTATTGAACATCGCTGGGAAAAGTGTATAGAGCTGAAAGGAGATTGTGTTGAAAAACAAATATATTTCTTTCCAAAATTGTTGTGTTTTCTTTGTTGGGTCGGGTATTTCTGGGACCACCTTCGTAATATACATTGTCCTGTTATTACTATATTGGGTTGGCACCTAAGTACTTTCGATTTTTACTGATAGAGAGCGTTGCTTTATTTTTTGTATAACGTATGTTAGTGCTGTACTTTACCGTTTGTCGCGTGATACTAGTCACATTGACGTAACTTCAGAAGCAAGTAGTGCGTGATTTTTATTAAAGCTATTAGTTGTGGGTTAATCTTAAATGGAGTGCAGAAACGGACATTTTCGACATATTTTACTATTTTATTTCCGTAAAGGAAATAAAGCTGCTGCGGCTCACAAAAAATATGTGAAGTTTATGGTGCTAATTGCTTAACACAGCGCACGTGTCGGAATTGGTATAAAAAATTGCGTTCTGGAGATTTTTCCCTCAAAGATGAGCAACGTTCTGGTCGGCCTACTGAAGTTGACCAAATCGAAGTCATAATTGAACAGGGTCGTCATATAACTGTTTGAGAGGTTGCGGAGGGGCTACATGTATCGCACACAACAATTGAAAAACATTTAAAATGTCTTGGGCTAGTTAAGAAGCTTGATATTTGGGTACCTCACGAATTGAAAGAAATTCATTTAACACAAAGAATCAACTTTTGCGATATGCACCTTAGACAAAATGAAACCGACCCTTTTTTAAAAAGAATCATCACTGGTGAACAAAAATGGGTCCCGTACAGTAACATAGTTCGAAAACGATCATGGAGCAAACACGATAAACCAGCTCAAACCACATCGAAAGCTGAATTGCATCCAAAAAAGATCATGCTGTCAGTTTGGTGGGATTACAAAGGTGTTGTGTTTTTTGAGCTGCTTCCAAGGAACCAAACGATCAATTCTGATATTTACTGTCAACAATTAATAAAACTGGATGAAGCAATCAAAGAAAAACGCCCAGAATTGTCAAATCGGAAAGGTGTAGTTTTCCACCAGGATAATGCAAGGCCTCACACATCTTTGACAACTGTTGGGAAATTATTGAAGCTTGGCTGGCAAGTGATGCCACATCCCCCATACAGCCCTGATCTAGCACCATCTGATTACCATTTATTTCGAAGTTTGCAGAATTCTTTGAATGGTAAAACTTTCACAAATGACGATGACCTTCACTCGCACCTGGTTCAGTTTTTTGCTGATAAGGACCAGAAATTTTATGAGCGCGGAATCATGCAGCTGAAAGAAAGATGGCGAAAGGTCATTGAGCAAAATGGAAAATATATAATTGATTAAAAACTATTCTTTGTTTAAAAGAAAAGTGTTTTATTTTATACAACAAAACCGAAAGTACTTAGTTGCCAACTCAATAGTATCGAACTTATTGAACATCGCTGGGAAAAGTGTATAGAGCTGAAAGGAGATTATGTTGATAAACAAATATATTTCTTTCCAAAATTTTTGTTTTCTTTGTTAGGTCGGGTACTTCTGGGACCACCTTCGTATTATACATTGTCCTGTTATTAATATAATAATAATAATAATAATAATAATAATTTATTGATATATATGTACATATACACGTCATGGAACAATCATGGATAAATAAAAACACTATTAATGCGCTCACAATACGTTAAAGACCGCAAGACCTATACAAAACAATACACCAGAGTACCAATTAAAATATAAAGAAAATATAAAAATATAAAAAACACAAAAAGGCTATGTCAAAATTTATGCTTCAAATAGTCATTTACCGAATAAAAAACGTTCTCCATCAGCACCTTTTTTATTAATATTTTTAGATTAATCCATGGTAGGTTCCTAAACCTATAAGGCAAAGCATTGTATACCTTCACGGCCACGTAATTCGAACCTAGCTGACTTTTCCCAATGCGATGATACGGTATCACCAAACCGCTCTGGTTTCGTGTTTCATATTTGTGAAAATCACCATTTTTGCAGAACCTATCCGGCGACTTGTGAACAAATTCCAGGCAAGCAAGTATGTACAAGGATGGGAGGGTCAGTATTTTGTGTTTTCTGAATAAGTTTACACAACTCGTAGTACTGGATACACCACTAAGGGCTCTGACTGCACTCTTTTGCATCCTGAAAACCGCCTCAGCCGCGCCAGACGCTCCCCACATCAATAGGCCATACAAAACCCTGCCCTGAAAATTTGCACAGTACACAGTCCTAGCCGCCTCGGGTGTAGCCACTAGTCTCACTCTTCGTATTGAGTATATTGCTGATGCCAAATTCCGACACAAGTTATCAATGTGGCACTCCCAAGTCAGGTTGTTCGCAATCAGCAGGCCCAGAAACTTGATATTCACTTTGGGCTCGCCCGCCACTCCTCTAGTTGTTATTGCCAGCTGTTGGGTTTTGTCCTGATTTAGTTTCATAAGATTGCTACTAAACCACTCACTTGCTTCCCCCAACGCAGTCTCCATATAAACCTCTGCAACTTCCCTGCACTGGGCACGCACTATTATTGACGTATCATCTGCAAACTGGGTGACTCTACCCACGGTGACATTATGGGGCATATCATTGACATAGATTAGAAACAGAAGAGGCCCCAATATTGACCCCTGTGGAACCCCCCGATCAACAGGGGCTGCATCCGAGAGTCGATCATTCCAGTATACCTTCTGTCTTCTGTTTGCCAAATACGAACCGATCAGCTCATTTGCTTGTCCTCTCACTCCATACATGTTTAACTTTCCCAGGAGTATCCCGTGGTCCATTGTATCAAAAGCCTTACTCAGGTCGCAACATCCCAGAATTACCGCATCTTTAGCATCGAGAGCATCCGCTATATATTCCAGGACCTCCGCAATCGCGGTAGTCGTGGACTTACCCCTCCGATAGCCATGCTGACTCACATTTATGAGTGCGTGTGTCTCAAAGAACTGGATTAATCTCTTTTTGATAATGGTTTCCAAGATTTTAGACATCACGGGTAGAATGGAGATTGGTCTAAAATTCTTTTTGTCAGTCGATCCTCCCTTGTGTATCGGAAGCACTTTTGCTATTTTCAGAGGGTCCGGGAATACCCCCCGGGCCAAACACTCGTTGAAAATGTCTGTTACTGGGGCAGCTATATAATCAATACTCTTTTTTAGTATGCTTACGTTCATTCCATATATATCAGTAGTCCGCTGACTCCCGAAGCCAAAAACAACTTCTCTTACTTCCTCCTCTGTCGTAGGGTGGAGGAAGATAGTTTTCTCTACAATTCCTATGGCCCGCCTCATCAAATCGTGCGGACTCCGGTTGGTACTTTGTATTAACTTGATTGCTTCTCTCCCTACCCCAACAAAGTAATGGTTGAAATCATCAGCAGTCACCCCATGCAGAATATTCTGATTGCGTTTATTTCCTGCTACTTCGCCCTTAATCACTTCCCATGTGGCCTTAATTTTGTTCTCGGCTCCAAGTATATAATCAGAGTTCCAGTCCTTCTTACTCTGGGTCACCCGATCTTTGTATTCCTTTTTCAATTTTCTATACAATTCTTTGTACTCTCCATCACCTGTCACCCTACATACTACTTCGACCCCATCCATAAGATTTCTGACGGCTCTTACATCTTCCGTATACCACGACATATTGCCACGTCCATGGCCTATCTTTTTCATTATTTCCGGAAAAGCTCCATCAAACTCATCCAGATAAAGATCAAAAAAACACTTAAAACGTTCTTGTATATCATCAATTGATTGGAGTGCAATCCAATCCGCATTTGTCAGATTGTTAATGAACATAAGGGTGTTGGCATCATTTATATGTCTTATTTTTCTATAAATTTGTTTGATTGGCCCCGTACAATATTTACTTGACAGAAGCAATCTCTGACCCAAATGATCAGATAAATGAGGGTTTGACGTTTCACATAAATCAATTGTAATTTTCTCCGGTACGAATATATTGTCTATACATGTTTTCGAATGATCAGTGATTCTAGAAGGCTCGCTGAATATTCTACGCAGACCATAGGAAGAAAGCAAATTGGTTACATCCACTGAATCCTTAGTTCCTTCAAGAAAATTTACATTAAAGTCACCCGCTATCACTATGTTGGCATCAGGATAATATTCAGATATTTCGTATATCGCATCATTTATATTTCCTAAGAAATTTTCCAATTTGCCCGACGGAGATCGATATACACAAATTACCACTACGTTCTCATTTACCAAATAAAGGCTTGCCATCTCTATGTCAAACTCAACAGAAAAACAATCTATTTTGTCTATTTTGTGAAAAATTATATTTTCTCGCGTCAAGATTAGAACACCACCGTGGGTTTTTTCTTTTCTGCAGTATGCCGAAGCTACATTGTAACCATTTAACTTCAAATTGCTTACCGATGAATCGGTGAGCCAATGTTCTGTTATACACATTATATCCGGTTTGTGTTCAAATAGATAGATGTTTAACTCATCAATTTTATTTGATATGGATTGTATGTTTATGTTATATATATTTAAGTTATTAATGCGAGACAGTGGCTTGTCGACCGGGCAATTTATCGAAGGTAGCTGTCTCTCGAAAAAACCTAAATTTCTTTACCAAAATATTAACTGGCCAATTTATCGGATTATACAGTTCGTCCTTCAATATCATATCCGCTCCTATTTTGAACGATTCATTTCTCCCTTTCGTATTTAATTTAGATACGGTGAAATTTTTATTAGAGAATTTATTCTCTAGATACATATTAACGCTTTCTTCCGTTGTGTTTTGCTTACATTTCCCCACATATAACCAAAGTCTTTGCTCGCTGGCAGAGAGTTCACGTACCTCAGATTTGTCGGTACCGTAAATTTTTTCTTCGTCCCTGGATCCTTTTCTTTTGACTCTCATGTTTTTCCGATGTCGCTTTTTTCGCTCCTCCTCGGCACTATCAATATGGACAACAGTATCTGTCGATGAATTTAGATCTAAATCACACACCGAACTTTCCGTATTTAAAATAGTTTCTGCATCCTCTCGGTTTTCTATTAAATTCTTCTTGTTAATAATATTCAATTGATTGTTAAGATGCTTAAGCTCATCTTTTAATCCTTCAATTTCTTTTTTAAGATCTTTTGTATGTTCTATTAATAGTTCAGTGAACATAGATTTAAATTGCGCAACACTAAGTGTTATTTGATTTTGTTGCTCCTGTTTAACTTTTTCTCTCGTATTAGAAACCATAACGAGAACAGTTTGATTTATATTTAACTAACTAGATAGACACCGCGGAGCACACGTATTGCACCGCACAACTGCACGAAGTATATGTCTTCCGTTGGGCAATAAATACTTTATTATTCTTATTATTATTTTAAAACGTACGCCTATGGTGTGGACCAATTTGACTTTTCTAGTAATGACAAATAAAATTATGTATTTATTAGCTTGTGTGAAAATTTCACCGATAAACGCATTAATCTTAATCCGTTACTGCGAATTAATAACACGTGACAAGTAACTTATTTCCATCTAGATATGTGCAAGCGACACTTATTTTAATAAGCCGGAACAACATCTGCGTTTGCAACACGAACCCAGATCTCTCGTGACTTTACAAGCAACATTGCGTCTCTTCGCCAGTTTAGAAAAAAAGCCAGACTTTCTCACAGCGCTAATAAATATTTTATTAACATGATAAAGAGACTGTCATATTTATTCGACACAGGCGTGTTTGATGTGTCAATCATCGAAGCCATGGGTGTGATATAATAACTAAAGTTATAAGACTTCTAACACTACGCACCGGCGTTCATTTTTCGTTCGGATTTGAAGTTTTAATTAAGTTCTTGAAAATTAAAAATTTTCCACTCGTTTTTTATAAAGCGATGACTGTCCGAAAACCGTCGTACTTTAACTATTATGCAGTAGTGTTAAAATATAAGAATCTAGTTACCTAGATTACCTGAATATATTTTTTTATGATTATATGCAATTTATACATATCACGATGATGCTGATGTTATTAATATTGGCTACTCATAGACTGTCTCTTCTCTCTACACTAATTAATGCTATTGCTTCAAAGGCGAAATATTTTTTTATAATCCTAGAATATAAATGCGTCTAGCATTTGAATATTGTGCAGCAAAAAATTTAAAATAAACTGGTTGAAAATGAAACCTATTCCATTACGACCTTTCAGATCTATTAGAGTCCACATGTCTCGTTCGAATATGTCCTCCAGCTTCATTTCTTTATGAAACCTAAAAGCCTCGCAAGCGGTTGTAACGTCTCGTCCTACGCTTAGTAAGACAATAAATAAACGTCCGTATTCTCATACTAAACGATCCCTTTGCTTGACCTCCAGGGTGTTAAAACTAACTCAAGAAATAATCTGGGAAAGTGGAGAGGTTCCTTGTCGATCAGATGAAATAGGACGCCACAGTATTGTAACCCTGAAAAATTTTCGACTCGTTTTTTGTGAAACGATGACTGTCCGAAAAACATTGTACTTTAGCTATTATGCAGTAGTGTTAAAATATAAAAATCTAGTTACCTAAATTACCTGAATTTATTTTTTATGATATACGCTATTTATACATATCACGATGATGCTGATATTAATATTGGCTACTCATAGACTGTCTCTTCTCTCTACACTAATTAATGCTATTGCTTCAAAGGCGAAATATTTTTTTATAATCCTAGAATATAAATGCGTCTAGCATTTGAATATTGTGCAGCAAAAAATTAAAAATAAACTGGTTGAAAATGAAACCCATTCAATTACGATCTTTCAGATCTATTAGAGTCCACATGTCTCGTCCGAATATGTCCTCCAGCTTCATTTCTTTATGAAACCTAAAAGCCTCGCAAGCGGTTGTAACGTCCCGTCCTACGTTTAGTACGACAATAAATAAACGTCCGTATTCTCACCCTAAATGATCCCTTTGCTTGACCTCCAGAGTGCTAAAACTAACTCAAGAAATAATATGGAAGTGTGGAGAGGTTCCTTGTTGATCAGATCTAATAGGACGCCACAGTATTGTTACCCTGAAAGTCCTAAGCCAATACTGAAGTGAAAGGTAGATCAATAAAATATGCTCGGTATTTATTTAACAAAGAAAAAAAGGAGGATGTCGCTTTTACAATATAGCCAACAAAAGAAGGCTTAAGCACTATTATAAGTTTATTTGTTCAAATATTTTGGAAAGCGCGGTATTATAATAAAAAATATATATATATACATATACTAGATAGGTATTTAAGAAAAGGAAACTTCTATGTTACAGTTCAGAATTCTAATTACTTATTGCTACCTTATACGTATAGGTGGGTATAAGTAAACAAAATATATTTACTGACGTAAATATATTTTAAATGGATGTATTATGTATATATCTTATTAATATTTACATTTTTCCGAACATGACATGTATTGATTACGATATGTATGTGAAAGCGCTTGGTTTGAAACCCTTGAATAAGCACCTTATCGTACGTGAGGACTTGTCCTAATTTTGTTTCTAAACATAATCAAACTGAAGGAAAACATATAGCATTGCAAGCATTTATAAGCATCTAAGAGAGTATTTACTAATATAAGTTGAACGCAGGGTTGACATAGACCACCACCATGTAATGCCACATAGTTTGTGGAGTACATTACTCCAGAAAGTATAGTCAAGGGTTGTACCTAGGTATTTTGAGATTGTCAATAATTTACCCTCGAAAAGGATGTCGCGTTTCCGGTTATCCTTTTTGTTATCAAGATGGAAACAGTTGACCTCTGTCTTGGTTTCACTTAATCATAGACTCTGCTTAACGAAATAGTCTCCCAAAATAACCAGGTCTACTGTCGATGTGGCGTCAGCATCCTCGAAGATCATGTGCCTAGCAGTTATAGCCCAGTCATCAGAGTATTAAACTTTTGTGCCGTGGTGGACGGCATATTAGAAAATATACAAGTTAAACAGCAGTGGAGCAAATACTGAGCCCTGGAGTAAATAGTATTATCTACTTTCGAGACATTGCTCTTAATGTTGCATTTGTCACCTGAAGATGTTTCTGAGCATTTCATCAATTAAGTTAACTGTTTTCCCACAGGGGAGGCTTTTCGCGAGCTTGTAGATCATTCCGTGCCTCCAGATTATAGACTAAATCGATGAAAACCATTGCAATTTTTTGCCTTTATTGGTACCCTGTTTCGATTTTGTCGTTAATGGTAATACATGGTCTGCGCAGTAACGTTCAGAACGAAATTCAGCCTGTTCTGCTGGTATGGATTCTAGAATTTTTGGGCTAACTCTGTAGTTAGTAATTTACCTTCAAAACGGATATTGAGTTTCCAGTTATTCTTTTTGTTATCAAGATAGAAGCAGTGACCTCTGCCTTGATTGCACTTGGTTGAAGTCTCTGCTTATGGAAGTAATCCCTTAAGACAACCAGGTCTGATTTCAATGTGATCTCAGTATCCTCAAAGCTTCTGTGCAGCTAGCAGCTATCGCCCAGTCATCGCTGTATCAAACTTTCATGCTGTGGTGGACGGCATATTCGGAAATATACAAGTTGAATAGCAGTGAAGCAAATACTGAACCCTGGAGTAAAACAGTATTATTTAATTTCAAAACATTGCTCCTGATGTTGCTCATCGTCACCCGAAATAACTATATTTGAACATTTCATCAATTAAATTGACTGTCCTCCTGCAATGGAGATTTTTTGCGAGCTTATTGGCCATTCTGTCCTTAAGGTAGTACGCTACAGCTAGATCGGTAAAAGCCACTGTAGTTTTTTGCTTTTGTTGGTGTACCATGCTTCGATATTTATCGCTAACGGCACTACCTATGGATTCTAGGATTTTTGGGCTAACTGTGTTGAATATTAGCCTCACTAATAATTTATATATTGATCCTTTAAGATGAATCGTTTACAGTATTACTTTTATCAAAAGAAAATTAAGAATGCTATCTGCTTTTGGGTTTCCGGGCTGGAACCGCGTCACTAGTATGCCGACGTTTCGTACCCATTTGTATGAGACATCTTCAGGGCTGAACTACTGCACTGAAACTGAAAGAATATGAATTAAGAATATTCAGAAGTACCTTATACTGAATAGAAAATTAAAAATTCTCTCAAATAAGGTATCGCATAACCCCTCTATTTAAGAATTGTAAAGGAGCAACTGTCATCCAAAGCAGGTTAAACGTTAAATATCCAATTCTGCTGCTGTATTTTATAATTAAAAACAAACGTATTTCAGGATTTTATATAAGAATCATTAACTACATAGCAAATGAATTTATACATTATTTATGAACCTCACTGTATAATGGATTGCTTTCTATATACATATTTTAATAAATATCCGTCAGGAAACAAAGAAAGAATATAACATCACTACGCATTATAAGAACCTTTTTAATATAAAATCCTGGTTATATTTGAACACCCCCCGTATACACATAAACATAATTGATAGATCAATCTATTAAATAATAATCCCATACAGGTTGTGTAACTCATACATAAGTACATAGGTGTACATGTATGCTACTAGGGTAAGACGACGTTCGTAGAAAAAAGAAATAGAAAACAGGTAGCCTTCTTATCTACGTAAAATATCTGTTGTTAATTTATAACCGTTTCGTTAAATATTTGTCACAGTCCTACTCCAGTGTTTTATATATGTTTGTACGACTTGCTGCCACTGTTTTACACTTGACGCCGCAGGTGGTACAGTCGTACAAACCAAACCCATGGCGTTTGATACATGGAAAACACTAGAGGAATATATCACGGGAATTGCTTAATAATTTAGTGTATATTATTATAGTATAATGAGATTAATAGTTGTCATTGGTCATTAATGAAGTATAAATAATAAAGAGGAAGTGATAAACTGTATAAACGAAAGAAATATACTACGTTCGTTGTATCTGCATTTTATCTTTACTTGCCGATCGTTGAGTATAAAGTATTCGAATTGATATGTAAAGTCATCTGTGACGTAATAAATTTATTGTGAATTGAACTACAAATTGTTATTAGAAAATATAAAGCAGATCGTCTCATAATCAATATCTGATTCTTCTGTTACACGTACAGGGTGTACCGTTTCGTAAAAAAAACTAGATAATTTTCAAGAAAATGGACAAATTTATTTATTGAAAATATTGGCCATTTCATTCTACACATCTTACGCCTTTCAGGCAATTTATGGATGCCCTCCCAAAAAAACTGTTTGTCCTTTGAGCAAAACTTTTTGACTACTTTTTCCAATAAATCTGGCCGTATGACGCCAGTGGTGGCTTGAATATCGACTTCCAATGCTTCAAGAGATGCTGGTTTGTCGGCATGAACCACTGACTTAACATATCATACATAGTAATCCAGAGGCGTTAAACCGCACGAACGAGGAGCCAGTGAACAGGACCACTTCTGGAAATCAAATTGTCACCAAATTTATTTTGCAACAAATCGATCGTTAAGCGCGCTGTATGGCAAGTTGCGCCGTCTTGTTGGAACCAAATGCCATCGATGTTTAACTGATTAATTTTTGGAAACAAAAATTCAGTCAGCATAGCTCGACAGCGCTCGCCATACACCGTAACGGCAGCTCCTTCCTCATTTCGAAAGAAATAAAGACCGATGATGCCGCCAACGTGTAAACCGCACCAAACAGTCAATTTTAATGGATGTAATGGTGATTCGTTAACGGCTTGAAGATTGTCTTCGCTCCAAATATGGCAATTTTGCTTAAATGAGCTTCATCATCTTCATGCTCGTCTACGGCCAGTTTCAAATGAGCCCAATCAGCAAAAATGTGACGCAAACGATGGTCGTTTGGCTTCAGTTCTTGCACGAGCTGTATTTTATAGGCGCGTAAGCCGAGCAAGTTGAAAATGACGACAAATCAACCTTTCGGTGTCTTCCTCAATACTTTGCGCTACAGCAGCAATATTCTCTTCGGTACGCACATTTCTTTGTCTCGTTGATGGTTTTGAATCGAGAAGAGTAAAATTAGTGCGAAAACGATCAATAACTGCACGAATTCCTTGCTCACTAGGCCGATTATGTTGACCGTAAAATGGACGAAGTGCTCTATGAACTTCGCGAACAGATTTATTTTCTTCAAAGTAAATTTCCACAATTTGGAAACATTGTTCTGGCGTTAAACGATTCATGATGACTTGTCAAACCTTACTAAACAAAAATGTCAACACAGTTTGGCATTATCAGCTGTCAAATTATAGTTATCGATATCGATATTTCTCATGCAGCTTAAAACACACCCATTATATTTCTTCAAAGTACTTTGTGGGAATTACATTGCTAATTCTTTCGAGTTTTTTAAAAAAAATTAATGGCGACCTCATGCTAGGCAATTAAAGTTGGACATGGAAACAAACACCATCATTAACTATTACCAAAATAAATAAGATATGCCGGAAGCCATGTGTCCACGGAAACGTAATAAAAAAATATATTTCCAAAAATTTATAGAAGGAACAAAATTTATAACGCAGATGTTTATAAAATATGTTAACAATAATGGTACATTCATTAATTCGTGCTTCTCCACAAACCAATAAATGTAGAAGTTATAAGAAATAATTGGTTAATTGATTATGTAATTAATACAAGAATATGTAAATCCTCGAAAATATTTTCTGTCGTGTCGATCGATGTCCACGGAGTACTGCATTGCATTATACGTTTCATGCTGCATGCACAACGTATAATCTAAGTAGGCATCTCTGAAATCGTAATAATTTCTCATCAGCACCGAGTATCCAATACAAATTTTAATTTTAATTGGTGTAGTTTATTACGAATTCGCTACTTAAATTTTTTTGTCCGGCACGACATATTTGTGACCTCCGGTTCTCACATATTTAAAATGCCACATAAACTGACTAAAATAGATAATATGGAAACTCTTAAACGTGTGCGATGGATGTATTAAATATACGAGAAGCTCCGGCAGTGGTCCAAATAAATACTGATTTAAAAGTTGCTTCAAATAGTTAATAATATTATTTTGTATACTTCAAGCAAACGTGAATTATGATTGTACTTATGGTTGGGATATATCGGTGAATGGGCGAGATGGATTCATTCGTTGTTTTTATACGCTACACAACAAAGAAAACAAAAATTTTGGAAAGAAATATATATTTATTTTTCAACATAATCTCCTTTCAGCTCTATACACTTTTCCCAGCGATGTTCAATAAGTTCGATATCCTTTTTATAATAAGAACTATCTTGCTCCTCAAAACAGCCATTAACTGCTGACATTACTTCTTCGTCGTTCGAAAATCTTTGGCCAGTGAACCATGTTTTCAAGTTTGGGAACAGAAAATAATCCGAGGGGGCTAAATCTGGCGAATAGGGTGCATGACGTAGCAATTCAAACTTTAATTCATTAATTTTGAAACTTCGCCAAACACTCAATTGAAACATCTTCACAACACTGTTTTTGCTCGAGTGTGAGCAAACGCGACGCCCATCTTGCACACAGCTTTTTCATGTCTAGATTTTCAGATAATATGCACTTTGAAATACCTACTATGTCTACTAGCTCGCGCAGTTTCAGTCGATGATCACCCAGTACCTCTTCGTAGATTTTCTTCACCATTTCTGGAGTCGTTACCTCATTTGGTCGACCACTGCCATGCTCGTCTTAGCAGCTCGTTCGGTCTCGTTTAAACTCTGCTACCAAACATTTCACTGTTGTAAACGAACGAGCAGACTCACCCTGAGTGGAATCCAGTTCAGCTTTTATATCGATAGGACTGAGGTCTTTCAAATAAAAGTATTGTATCACGTAACGATGACCAATTCTATTCATTTTTATAAATTCACTGAAAACGTTCACTATTGGTGGCTACCTTTATAGATTGTGTACTTTCTAATACAGTGATATTTTTCAAAGAACTACCGCCACCTCTAGGTCAGGCCGGGTACTTATGGGACCACCCTCGTATATCAGATAAAGTTTTTTAGCAACGATAATCGTATGCTGCTAACAATAATAATAAACATATAATACGCAGTATAACAATGTTGTAGAATAAACTACCATAACTAAAATATCAAACCCATAAATCACCTTCCATAGATGTATTATTTAAAAATATACACTGACATAAATCGAAAGCTTCACTCGTAACTAGACACAATAAAAATCTTCAAAATATCCTCAATAAGTGTAGAACATACTCCATAGTTAAAGGAAAAATACAACATGAAGGATATACGTAGTATACAAACAGATGTAATAAATGGACTTCAACAAGAAGAGACATGGAAATATCTTAGCCTAACACAAAATCCTTTTCTTAAGCAGACAGTAATTAAAACACAAAAACTAGAAAAATTTAAAAAGCTCTTACGAAAGATTTTTAATACTCAAATAAAGGCTAAAGATAAAACAAAAGCAGTTAACATATATGCATTTCCACTTGTGTTTTAGTCACTCAGTCTCATAAAATAGTCAGACAGACTTAGAACGGTTTACATTACTCAGAGAAGATTGGAGGAAGATCTTTCATTGATATAAAAAGTGCACGCTATAAACAAGTAAAAAACCTAAGAACTCGAGTGTACAAAGGGTTTTCTCGGTTCAAAAAAGGTGAAATGTCAATTGATGACAAACCTCGTTTTGGACGTCCATCAACATCCAGAACGGATGGACACGTCGAGAAAGTTTGTGCAGGTGTGCTTGAAGAACGACGACGAACCGTTGAAGCAATTATGGAGTTATCTGGAATAACTTGGAGCTCAGTGCAACGAATTTCGTTGGGAGAATTGGGAATGATAAAAGTAGTTGCGAAGTTCATGCCCTGCATTTTGGCTGATCATCAAAAACAGCATCGAGTGGAAACATACCATACTTTGAAAGATCATCTCCAAATAGGCCCAGATTTTGTATCCAAGATCATTACTGGTAACGAGTCTTGGTGTTACGATTACGATCCCGAAACGAAACAACAGTCAAGCCAGTGGAAGACTTCATCGTCACCTCGCCCCCCCCCTCTCCCAAAAAAACTCGTCAATTGAAGTCAAACATCAGAGGATTTGTTTTTTTTTATGTGAGAGTGATTGTGAATTCTGAATTCGTGCCACCCAATCAAATAGTTAATCAGACATTCTATTTCGAGATTCTGAGATAGATGGCAGATAGAAGAATGCATTTGATCACACAGTCTTATTAGTTCGCCAGTTTTTGACTAAAAACAGCATGACTTCTTTGCCCCACACCCCCTACTCACCTGATCTTGCTCCATGCGACTTTGCTTGTTTCCACGAATGAAGAGGGACCTGAAAGAACATCGACATAGAAGAAGTAAAGAACGACATGGAAGAGGTAAAGAAAAAAACGACTTAGCAGTTCGCGGCCATACAGAAAAACGAGTTCGAACGTTTCCAACAATGGCATCAACGATTAGACAAGTGTATAAATTAAAATGGAGAATACATTGAAGGTGTTAAAGTTGTTTTGTAAAAAGAAAATTAAAATACACGTTTTTATAGAGAAATCCCAGTTATTTTTGGATACCCCCTCGTATTCAACATTATTCATTACAAATAAAAATATTAACCTCACTTTCTTATGTTGTTTGCGTTTTATATAGTTAACGATTAATTTATATTCCATACTTTTTTTCTTACGCATTATTGCGCCAGATCCATGCCCAATCTCAAATCAAGATAAGCTAAAAGCTCTCCTATTTACTCCTAGATTAAATGACTGGAAAACTTATTTCATACGTTCTTTCCTAGATACATACTACGAGTAATTGGTCGTTCGCCCTTTTGGCTTGAGTAAATGACTTCTCCTTTTTTTGTACACAAAGTATTTACGTAATTATATACAAAACAAGAAACACCTTCCAGGAAGAGAAGATTTTGATAATTTTAATTGGTAACAGCGGCTAGCCAAATCACATTATCGGCAGAAGCGTGCGCTGTTGGGATCTCGAAATTATTTTCGTATGCCTTATTATGTGCGTCTTCACAACTATAAAGGAATTAAAATGCTATTACCGCGCCAAGTTACGTAACACTGAGGATACGAATAAATTTTGTGTGTGTCGGCAACAATTACTTACAAATTTTAAGAAGTAATTCATATTTCTAGTTAAGTGGCGAATCGAATTTTTACTAAATGAGAAATGAATGGTTTGAATATATACGCGGAAATAATTTAAATGTTGACGATTACGAAACTAATTATAAACGTTTAGTTAGAATACTACAATCGTAATTCAATTTAGCCATGGCGAAATTATAAAGTACAGTAATAAAATTTCCAGATTTCAAGCAACTTATTTGTTAAGAACTTTAAATATTTCTTCATAATTTATATTTAGTTTTATAAATGTCCCATATGCGTATTTTTATACTTATTTTCTTGATTTATTATTATTGGGTTGGCAACTAAGTACTTTCGGTTTTTACTGATAGAGAGCGTTGCTTTATTTTTTGTATAACGTATGTTAGTGCTGTATTTTACCGTTTGTCGCGTGATACTAGTCACATTGACGTAACTGCAGAAGCAAGTAGTGCGTGATTTTTATTAAAGCTATTAGTTGTGGGTTAATTTTAAATGGAGTGCAGAAATAAGAACATTTTCGACATATTTTACTATTTTATTTCCGTAAAGGAAAGAAAGCTGCTGCTTAACAGAGCGCACGTGTCAGAATTGGTATAAAAAATTCCGTTCTGGAGATTTTTCCCTCAAAGATGAGCAACGTTCTGGTCGGCCTACTGAAGTTGATGATGACCAAATCAAAGTCATAATTGAAGAGGATCGTCATATAACTGTTCGAGAGGTTGCGGAGAGGCTACATATATCGCACACAACAATTGAAAAACATTTAAAATGTCTTGGGCTAGTTAAGAAGCTTGATATTTGGGTACCTCACGAATTGAAAGAAATTCATTTAACACAAAGAATCAACTTTTGCGATATGCACCTTAGACGAAATGAAACCGACCCTTTCTTAAAAATAATCATCAATGGTGATGAAAAATGGGTCCTGTACAGTAACATAGTTCGAAAACGATCATGGAGCAAACACAATAAACCAGCTCAAACCACATCGAAAGCTGAATTGCATCCAATAAAGATCATGCTATTTTTCAAAATAGTTTCTTTGTAAGTCTATACGAATATGATGGCTTCGTCATTCGATAAAATCTCTGTCTTTAAAAATCGAAATCTTGAGCCTAGGAAACAGAAAAAAGTCACTGATGGCCAGACCTGATGAACACTGTACTTAGTCAAACAAATCGAACCACAATTCATGAATTTTTGTCATGGCGATTATCGAAGTGGGAAACGGTGCGTTGTCTTGATGTAACAAAGCTTCCTTTTTCTGCAAATGCCAATATTTTTCCCCAATTTTGTCTTTACATTATTAAGTAACGATTCGTAATGTGGGCCCATTGTCGTCTATCTTTTTTCGAGATAGATGATGAGCTGAACTCCATGATTATCTCAAAAAGAAACAATTGCCTTCACTTAGCCGGCCGATAGAAAAGTCTTCGCCTTCTTCATGTTAGTTTCTGGCCTGGAACCGCGTCTTCGGCAATTTTGGTCCCGACGTTTCGTCACTTGAATGAGACATCTTCAGGACTTAACCCAGTCAATGACCGCGGAAGTCCACGAACCAATTTTTGCCTCTTTTGGAGCCGTTTCTGATCCTGAGTAATCAAACGCAATACCTAAGAAGAGGTTACATTTTTCATACCCAAATCTTCAGTCAATATATGACAAACTTGTTCATTCGAGATGCCTAGAGCCTCTGGAACCTCTCTAATCTTAGTTTGACGGTGATCTAGGATATAGCATCATTTAGTGATCTTTTCGTTTTTCGGTTGCCAATATTTGGCCCTCCTAATCGTTTATCTTCAAGACCACGTTTAAATTTAGCTGCCCAAAATTTTACTGCAGCAAATTATGTAGAGTCCCTATAAACAGCATCCATCTCGCCATTAATTTGCGTAGACGTATTGCCTTTCAAATGCGAGAATTCAATTACAGCTCGATATTCGATTTTTTACATCATTCACATCGACCGACACAAACGACTATTAAACAACGACTGGGCGTCCAACATGACTGAAATTTCCAATGGTTACTTAAAACGCATGCGCAATTACATTACCAGAATATGTTTGACGAGCAACGCCATCTTCATGTCAAGGCTGGAAACTTTTCAGACTACCCTCGTATATTAATAATCCAAACCATCTCCTGCACTAAAATTAAACTTGTATTTATACTTCTGAATATTGTAGAATGTGAATATTAAGAAAGAGACAAACAAAAACCAAATACTAAGTTTTAAGTAATTACCAAACACAACCTCTCTTAAGAGGAATAACAAAAATAATAGAATGCCAATACCATCACACGTACAGCCTCACAAACGTTAATTTAAAATCACCATTTCGAATTTTGTGCCTACTCCTCCTGTTGGGCCGTGCATTGCACGGGAAACCGCTGAGTCAACCCAAGAAAAGAAACAACTAATATCGTAAAAACATTAATCTAGCTGGCATCAAACATTTCGATGGTTTGACATGTCCGAGACCGCTCAAACACCACTGTTCCGTCTCTCTCTCTCCGATGCTGACTCATAGTCTAATGACGGGCCGCAGGCCGACAAAGAATTTAACACCGCATCGCACCGACACCGAAGATCACGAGCGAGAAATTTTTCGACTGAGAGATGAAGGCAAAATGAAAAAACACCTAACATAATATACAGGTAGTATTGTTCATTTGTCGAATTTATCGATCTCTATTAACTTGTACGGAAAACTTTAAAAAATCCAATGTCGAATATATATTAAAAGTCAAAAATAGGGAAAAAAAAATAGTGACATCTTTGGCAGAAACTTTACCTCAATTGCCAACACCGTGATGTTCACGGAAACGATGTAAGCATACAATAGAATATATCTATAAAACAGATATAATATTCTAATGAGTATAATGAGAAAGGAGCAACATTAGTTTTCAAGTTAATTTTGGCGCATATTAATACCTAGCCTGTCGCAGAGAAAACCGAACTTTTTTAAAATAAAAACAAAAGATTACTATTTTTGAAAAATTTATTTATTTTATTCAAAGTAGTCGTCTTCAATACAACGTTCTGCACGGTCAATTAACATTAAAAATAAATTTTTAACTTCATCTTCACAGATTTAATCAGTGAAGGTTGATATAAAGGGTTTTCCAATAAAGACTTGACAACTTTTTTTCAAAATAAAGTGCAGACCATTTGAGATATTTCAAAAACTTTATAATCGTGTTGAAGTACAATCAAAACATTTATGAATGGAACTCGACTTCGTTCATATGGCCACCGCGGGCACGTTTGCAGCGGTCGATTCCTTGGACCCAATTTTCGATGTCTCGGCCACACAAATCGGCCGAAACGGCTGCTAGTTCGCGTTCAATGTTGGCTTTGAGCTCTTCCAACGTTATCGACTTGTTGGCATAGACCAATGACTTGATATAACCCCAAAGAAAAAAGTCTAGAGGCGTTAAATCGCACGAACGAGGCGGCCAATCGACTGGTCCATTTCTTGAGATAACACGCTCATCAAACTTACTCTTCAATAAATCGATTGTAACGTGTGCTGTGTGGTTTGTGGCACCGTCCTGCTGAAACCACATGTTGTCCAAGTCCATATCTTCCAATTCGGGCCAAAAATATTAGGTAATAATGGCGCGATAACGATTACCATTCACAGTATCGTGACGGTCATTATCGTCGACGAAAAAGTATGGCCCTATGACAACGCCGGCATGCAAACAGCACCAAACAGTTATTTTTTGTGGACGAAGTGGTGTTTCATGAAGCACATTTGGATTTTCACTCGACCAATAATGCATATTTTGCTTATTGACGAACCCATTGAGCTAAAAATGAGCTTCGTCACTGAAAATGATTTTGCGATGAAATTGATCATCTTGGCGCATCTTTTCCAGAGCCCAATCGGAGAACGTACGTCGCTTGAAATGGTCCATCGGCTTCAATTCTTGAGTCAGCTTGATCTTGTATGGGTGTAAACCAAGATCCTTACGCAAAATTCGCCATAAAGTGGTCTGGGCGATGCCCAACTCTTGAGAACGCCGTGGAATTGACTGATTTGGATCATTTGCTACGGACGTTTCAACGGCAGCGATATTTTCGACACTTCGACCAACCCGTTGTCTCACTGGCACGGCAACATCACACAACGAATATGTAGACTCAAATTTTTGCACTAAACTTGTTACTGCCTGTCTACTAGGGCAGAATTACGACCGAAAACCGGAGTTAACGCTCTTAAAGTAGCGGTCACCGAGTCCGAATTTCTGTAGTAAATTTTTATAATTTGCAGACGTTGTTCGTTCGTGTACTTTACCATGATGAAAATGTTAAGTTTACTGAATAAATTGACAGTGACAGTTCGATGATTAGTGAAAGGGTACGTTCACAAATTGAATTAAAAGTTGTCAAGTCCTTCTTGGAAAACCCTTTATAACCCCTTGCCACATTAATTTTCATATTCTATATACGTATTTCGACAAGTAAGTTGTTATCATCAGCAGATAACAAACAGTGTCACACCTGGAAAACTACGGTAAAAATACTCGTACGAAAACAAATTCCGCACGCGATCCGTACCGTCGAAAGCCAAAACGTGCACTGTATATTCGTTTCACATGATTTTTAAAAATTGTTTTACTTAAACTGGGATGAATGACATTAAAAAAGGAAAACGGACATAACAGATAAATACCTACATGTGATTTATTGCAAATTTTTTTGTTAGTTTTAAATGTAATTCATATAATTCTAGTTCTAATCTACTTCTTTCACTGTGCAGATATTCCATTTCAAGTTTTAACCATTTCATTTTCGCAAATGAAATGTGCAGATATTAATTTCTTAAAACGCTGTAAAAATAGAAATATTTTTCCAAAATTTATTAAAATAAAAACAACATCGAATTGTAGAATGAATGAGAAAGTCATTTCATATGCGAAAATGAAATGGTTAAAAGTTGAAATGAAATATCTGCCCTGTAAAAGAAGTAGATTAGAACTAGAATTATATGAATTATATTTAAAACTAACAAAAAATTTGCAATAAATCACATGTAGGTATTTAAAAATCATGTGAAACGAATGTACAGTCTACGTTTTGGCTTTCAACGGTACGGATCGCGTGCGGAATTTGTTTTCGCACGCGTATTTTTACCGTAGTTTTCCAGGTGCGACACTGTTTAATTATCTGCTGATGATGACAACTTAGTTGTTGAAATACGTGTACAGAATACGAAAATTAATGTGGCAAGGGGTTATATAAAGAAAAACAACTTAGATAATTAACAATAATTATCCTAGAATCCGGTGCTCCGCCTGTGGTACTACACCGGATGTAACCTAACCTTAATCTTTACTTACTACAAAACTAACTATCTAAGTCTAAACTACTCTTATCTAAAGCTCTAAATGGGGCCTAGCCCACGTCCTGCTTAAATATTATTCACAATTCCGCTCCTACCCTGCGGAAATAATCCGCTTCTTATAAAGCTCATTCACTAAAATGTCCAATATTCAATCATACACATTCCTTCAGGTCGAGAGACCGATGTATCGTCTGTCACCGTCGTCTTGTCTCCGTTCGCCAGTCTTGGCCTTGCTCTTCTCGGTGGAATCTCTCCGCCGCCTCTCCTCTTTTTGGGATTTTGGACCTCTGTAACAACAGAGAACCCGGTAGCTTCTCCACTCAATATATTCACCCGGACATTCATTCCGTAGATCTACGAATGCTCACCTTGTATTACGGACTTGTGTCTGTGCGGGTTTTTCCGTGGATCCAAGTGCGTGCGGGTTTTTCAGTGGATCCAAGTGCGTGCGGGTTTTTCCGTGGATCCAAGTGCAACACTGTGATTAATTATCTGCTGATGATGACAACTAAGATGTCGAAATACGTATACAGAATATGAAAATTATTGTGGAATTAACCTTGATTAAAAAAATTTTGTATTTAAAATTTTAAATTAATTTTCCTCATTCTACATTAGGACAAGGCAAAATGCGTCTATTTTCTAATTAAAACTTCTCGAATTTCTGTACACATTACAACTTGTTTCTTGTAAAGTGTCTTACAAAAACGAATAGAGACATCAACCTCCGAAAACAAGTTTCGAATTTAAGAATGAAATCGCATTCGAATTAACTTAGTTTTTCTAAAACACACCTCTAAGAGCGATGATCGGTTGTCGTTTACATTTCCAATTCTTTAAAATTAACCAGTCAAACATTCCAGGAATTAATTCTGTTTTTCTTTTCTGTGTACAATTTCGAACACCTCAGCGTCGTTGGAAGCTATCAAAAACAAAGACAATTTACAATAATGAAGCGATAACTGGCGAGAGAACTTTCCGAACTCAATCGTGCATAAGTTCAATACTTTTGGAATAGAAAAAATCGACTTTTTTTCTGTATATGTGAGCCGCGAGGTTAGACATACTTGACCGCACGCGTTACGGTCCACAGAACTCTAGATTACCACATCACAGCGTCATCGTCGGCCTTTTGTCTAACGAAAAACGTACAGTACAGGGTATAAGCACATGATCGTCTATACGTACATATATTAAAGTAATATTGTGTATAATTAAACGACTACATTTATGATGGATATTATCCGATTATTAGCACGCGACGATTATTATCATATTGTTATATAGCCCACTAGACATTTTGGTGCCGGTAATTCTTTAAATGTTTCCATCTATATTTTGGGAGCAGAATATAGTTTTTAATGCGCTTCTTTTTAGAATAAAATCATCTGACTATTTGCTCCACCTACTTGCTAATATTCTGTATACGTTTCGGCAACTAATTTGTCACCATCAACAGTAAATTACCGTGAAATATGAGTGTACATTTTGGTTCCCAACGGTACAGATCGCATATGGAGTTTGTTTACGTACAGGTATTTTTCGCTGTGGTTTACCAGATGATGGCAACTTAGTTGTCGAAATGCGTATACAGAATTACAAAAGTTAATGTGGAAAGGGGTTATATATTAACCTTAGTGATTAAGTTAATCGACCACAGGCTCCATCAACTTTATTATAAAAAATGAAAACTATGTATTTTAGGCTTACAGAGAATTAACACTGTATTCTGGCCTCTGTGAGTTCCTAGAAGATATGACCGATAAAAAAAATGGTTCATAATTTAAAGTGGAAACGCATAAGTACAAGTGTTAGTTTTAAGACTAAAAGATATTGGGCTATACCTGTCTTGTGAAAAATACTTTGGTCTTTGCAATGTATTTTTCTTCAGTGTGAATTTTACCACGGATCCAAGTCCAACTGCTTGTTAAAATAAAAATACAAAATATTTATTTAACAAAGTATTGTAGATAAATTCATTTATTACTTATCACTTAAAAATTTTCTTTTATTCAACTTATTATTAGCATGGAGTTCACCGAGCATGCGTCTTTACCCTTAGACCACAGAAATTATCATATTCAAATCTTCTAACCTGCCACAAACTGAATTATGAAAACAGATATTAAATGAAACCCGCGGTAGGTCTTAATTGCATATCATTATCCGCGTTTACGATCTGAAACTGAAAAATTCTAATTTTAACCGCTTTTTATGTGGTACATATCAGAGCTTCCCTAAATGCGTGCCGTAAAGAGTAAATAGGGGTGCTGCGAGGCACTCCTGCGAACGCGGGCAGACATAGAGGTTAGAAATATTCTAGAATAAACATTTCGAAACGGCTTCGAAGCTGAAGGAACTGCCTAGAACGTCTAAGCACATAGAATATTCCAAGTATAAATATAACTTTCTTAATATCTATAAGATATTTATTACGAATCTCTAATTTTTCACAAAAAATTCTCCTTTTCCATAAAAATACAACCCTTAATCCCATCCTCCGTGAGTGTAGCTTCTTTGAGGTGAGCCATCCATCATATTTTTCGAATTACGCTCCTCTCTTCGACTTTTTTCTATTTAGAAATTTAAAAACACCTCAGAGGACGTCATTTTGTAGACGATAACCAACTTAAAGAAAAGGTTGTTACTTATTTTGAAGACTGATCAGTAAATAATATTTTTCCAATGAAATAAAGTCGTTGTAGAACATGTGGCGAATAAATTCATCAAAAAAATCGTAGGTCACTGTAGGGTAGAAAACTTTTCTAGCGCCCCTCGTATAATATATTCCACTAAGAAAACAAGAAGAACGTATTTCCAGGACAGAAACAGTAGACCTTATTTGCCCACCTTAGTGTACATTAGATATTAAAACGATCTCAGTCGTGATTCGTGGCGGCCTGACTTCATGCCACAAAAGCGAACCTATGTCTCTTCATTTTTGTTTCAATTAATTTACAACAACGTTTTAATAGTAATGTATCTACACGCTCGGATACGTCAGCGGATTATTTCAGCGTCAGCGAGTCTAGGCGCTTTCATACACACGCCTCCTAGCTGCATCAGGGAGAACTAATTAATTACTGTGATTAATCAGAAAAGTTCTCGTAATTAGAAAGTTTCTTGGTGAAATTAAAATGGCGGCTGGTAATGGGCGCGGTCCCTTGGCAGTCTTTGCTAAGAAAGCATCGCGGCAATAAATGGGGTTCGGTTTGGATATGCTGCGGAAATTTTTGTTGCGTCCTTTAACTTCCTGTATAAATAAAGTGTATTAATTAGTTTCAAATGATTTTAAATAATTTCGATGAATGTGCAGTTGTAGTATGCTTTTTGAGCATTTATTTGCCCTCTTCGTTATTCACGAAGTATCTAAAGAAATCTACATGTAGATAAGCATTTTCATACAAAATAATATTTTGTTTAATTGACTGTTTTGTTGATAATATTAACCAATTGAGATTTCCACAACAATTTTCGTTTTCTGTATACGTACGAGGATAGTTTGACAAGTAGTGAGAGTGACACGTAGGCGGCGCTCTAATTGGTAAAACAAATGCACTGTAATTTAGGTTGCCTATTTATATGTTTACATTTCGATATTTAGGTAAATCGGTTGATTAGTTTATTTTCGACAGCTGATTGAAGAAGAAGCAACACGTCGTTTTGTTAAAATGGAAAAAGCAGAGTATCGTGCGGTGATTAAATACTTCGTAATTAAGTGTATGAAAGCTACCGAAATAAAAGATGAGTTACGGGAAAAATTAGGTGAATCTGCTCCATCATCCGCCACAATAAGTAGATGGGTAAATGAATTTAAACGTGGTAGAATAAGCTGTGTTGATGAAGCGCGCTCTGGAGCTCCCAAAAGCGTGACTTCTAAGGAAATGATTATAAAAATCCACAATATTATTACGCAAGATCGACGAATCAAAGTGAGAGAGATAGCAGACATGGTAAACATTTCAACAGAATGCGTACACAACATTTTAACGAAAGAATTGGGCCTTTCCAAGCTTTCGGCATGATGGGTGCCGCGATTGCTTACGCCTGATCAAAAGTTCACTCGTTTGCGCATTTCCAATGAGTGTTTGAACCTTTATAAGCGGAATCCGGTTGATTTTGGTAGGCGATTTGTTACTTGCGATGGAATTTGGATACACAACAGTACACCCGAAACTAAACAACAGTAGAAACAATGGTTAGAACATGGTTCTGCACCTCCAAAGAAAGCGAAAACCACTTTATCGGCAAACAAGGTGATGGCATCAATTTTTTGGGATTCAAATGTCATTTTGCTCGTTGATTACCTTTAGAAAGGTGCCACAATAAACGGACAATATTATGCAGAACGTCTACAAAAATTAAATGTTGAGATTCGTGCTAAACGGCCAGGAATGGCAAAGAAAAAGATTTTGTTTCACCAAGACCACGCTCCCTCGCATAGCAGCACAGTTGCGATGTCCAAAATCCACGAGTTGCATTTCCAATTAGTACTGTATGCGCCTTATTCGCCGGATCTAGCCCCTTCCGACTTCCACCTTTTTTCAAAATTGAAAACGGCACTAGGTGGAAAGAAATTTTCATCTAACGACGAGCGTATCATCTTCGTAAATGAGTATTTTGTAAGCCTTCCGGAATCGCATTTTAGAGATGCCATAAGGGCATTGGAGCACCGTTGGAATAAATGTATTGCTCTTTTAGGAGAATATATTGAAAAATAAAAATTATTTTGTATTTAAAAAATTAGGGTAGTTTGACAAGTAGTGAGAATGGAAAAGAAAAACGAATTTTTTAAATACAAAATAATTTTTATTTTAAAAAATTCGTTTTTCTTTTCCATTCTCACTACTTGTCAAACTACCCTCGTATTTCGACAACTAAGTTGTCATCATCAGCGGATAATTAACCACAGTGTCGCACCTGAAACCAGAGATAAGTTTCACATATTTTAAATTGTATTCTAGTCCTAAACTAAATATTTATTTTATGATACCTGCTTGCATATACGAACCTTTTCGTTGATCGTATATTAATTATCTATCAACTGAAACAGACATGAGTAAGAGATTGGACTTCCATCGGGGTTTAACACATGGTTTCTGTTTTTTGTTTCAAAAAGAATGTACATATTTCGAAGGCATATATTTGTTAAACTTTAAGACATACGAAACTTTACACATATTTAGGAACCTCTCATAGTTCAGACTACAGATGTTCAACATGTCCTCCATTAGCGACACGAACAATATCACATCGATAGTCAAATTCCTCCCACACTCGGGCAAGCATGTCCTTCGTCACTGATGTTATGGCAGTACGGATCCGGTTCTTTAGTTCTTCCAGGTTCTGTGGGAATGGTGGTACATAAACGTGGTCTTTAACGAAACCCCACAGGAAGAAATCACAGGGTGTCAAATCCGGTGATCGTGGAGCCCAGGTGAGACATGCTAAGTCGCCATCTCCTTGACGACCAATCCAACGAATCGGTAGAGTTTCATTCTGTTATTCAAGCACTTGGCGACTCCAGTGAGGGGGTGTCCCGTCTTGTTGAAAAATGAAGTTGTCTTCGTGCAGCCTCGAAATCAACCAGTTTCGTAACATAACAGGACGCTGCGCCCATCCATGCAAGTTGTCGAACAACGTCGATATATTTTGGTCGAAAGAATTCTGGCCCTCGCAACAGCCCAGATTTTTATCCTTTGGACTTCTATGTATGAAGCGTAGTTGAAAAGGTGACGAACAAGTCCAGATATCCAAACGGCGCGTCATTGAGAACCGCTATTGAAACGGCGTTCACTGATATGACCCGTTTTTGCAATAAAAAATATATTTGGGAAAAATATATAATTTGTCTAGATTTTGCCGCCTCATCCTGTATTCTAAATATAAAAATATCTTTTCAGCACAGCGTACATTGCTCTCCGAAATAAATATAGGAACTTACATCATGCTGCAGACATTTTGTCAGTCTTATCAATTTCGCGCTACGCAACAACAGCTGCCAATAATGTGTGTTATTTATAAAACAAAACATGTGTGATGAAAACAACGCATGCATCGCAATGTTTTCCGTTTGTTCGTACATTCGCCTTATTACGGTCCTGACCCGCGGGAAAAATATCCGAACTCTACGAACAAAAGAAAGTTTTCGATAAAAATAATGCATTTTATCGAGAACTTAAAACGAAAATTAATTTTAGTTTTAATTTGAAACAAAAGACGAATTAGTTTGAGTTCGAACGAATTAAATTTTTCTATATTGAATGCTCCTGTCGTCATCTAGAAAGATAAGTTACTTCAAGGCAATAAATATTTAGGAAACACTACCTCTTGTCAAAGGAGACCAAAATTAGGTGCAATAACAATAAAGCTGATAATAAAATTGGTTTATGAGATTCCGTAATTCCTGGCGTTATTCTTTGACTTTCTATCGATTCTTGGAAATGGTAAAAAGAAAAGGGTAATCTTAGAACTTGTTTCTATAGTTGAAAAATAATTGTAAGAAATATTACTCATTTCAATACACGTTTCATAGCATATAAATAATCGAGTTCCTTTAATAAAAAGGTTTTCTCGCAATATCTACATATTTTTTTATTTTTTCGATTGAAAAAAATATTAATAACGGTTCACTTTAAGTAAGAAACATTTCATTTCTAATTCATATTTTATTTTATAATTAATAGAATAACGAATTCAAAATTTCTTATTCTTTTATTTATTTTATTTTTTTTTAGATCGAAGGCGTTGTATGCAAAATAATAAATTTGTGGTTTTCTACTTTGATATGCGCGTCTGTTCCAAAAACCTAGGTACAATTCATTTTTATTTCCTCCGTATGGTGACAAGTTCATAATGTTTTCTCCGAACTTATAACTGTAACTATGCTTTCGTAAGACTGTCGACTGGAACAAAATAATCTTTTAAGCATTTAGTAGTTTTTATTGAGTTTTTATTGACCACAAGTCGCCTATATATATTACGTAAAGTTTTATATGACAGCTTACATATATATATATATATATATATATATATATATATATATGTTCGGCCAGTGTTACATTGAAATAGAAATATTGAGACACATTTTCGTTATGAAATAATACACGGTGTCCCATTTAAAAAGGTGAAACCCCGAGTAAATTTTCAAATGTTAATAATAATTATCGAAAATAGTTTTATTGCTTTCAAAATATTCTCCTTGAGAATCAATGCATTTTTGCATTCGTTTAAACCAATCCGAAAAGCATTGCTGCCACTGTGAAGGCGATGTCTCCAAAATATGAGTTTTGAATGCCCCAACTGCCTCTTCCGGTGTAGAAAACCGTTGACCACGAAGTTTATTCTTCACGTGTTTGAACAACGTAGACCAGGGCTATACGGCGGATGACTCATCAATTCAATGTTTTGCTCGGTCAAATATTTAATTCTTTGAACCGACCTGTGAGAGCTCGCTTTGTCATGGTGGAGAATGATCTGTCGTTTTCTGTTTGTTTTCCTTATTTCTTCAAAATCTTTTGGCAAACAAATGGTTGTATTCCATTCGGAATTGACCGTTCAACAACTATCTGAAGGCACGGTTGCAACGCGACCGGTTTTTCCGAAAAAACAGGCGACCATTTGTTTTGATGTGCTTCGAACGCGAAGAACTTTTGTTGGTGTTGGCTCATCTTGGAATACCCACACAGTCGACTGCTGTTTACTATCGGGCTCATACGTATATATCCAAGATTCATCACATGTGACGACTTTATAAATGTTCTTTGAAGCACCACAATTGTTTTTTTTGTGCATTATTTGGCACCAATCGGCGAGAGTCCTTCTTTGAGCGGTTGTCAAATTATGTGGTATCCAACGTGAACATAACTTATTAACGGCTAAATGTTCATGCAGGATCTCATGCACGCTGGTGTTACTAATACCTAGAGATACCTCGATCTCACGGTATGTCACATGACGGTCGTGCATTACCAATTCAGACACTGCATTAATGTTTTCCGACACAGCAACATTTGTGGAACGACCTTCACGAAATTTATCGTCCAAAGAACGCCATCCAAGTTTAAATTCACTATACCAACGACGTACTGTAATTTTCAATGATGCTTCATCACCATATAAAAATAATAATAATATTATAATCAAAGGAATAGGAAGCATCGAAATATCGATTGCAGGAGGCAAAGTAAGATGATGCTTGAAAAACAGGAACAATTTAGACAAGAGAGCAAATTACAGATCGAAGAACAGCATCATCAGTTAGAACAAACGTATCAATTAAAAATTAGAAGCGATGAATCAACAGATTAAGACGAGTAGTGCAGAAAATGAAATACTCAAGAAAGAAATTGAGAGAATTTGAAGCAAATTAGTGTAGAAAAAGAAGAAAGGTTTAGATCATTACTTAAGAATGTAGATCGCATAATAAAGCAATTCAAGCTAAAATGCGGAATTGAATAGTCAAGAAAGATAATGTAAAAGTTCATCAGATCCTGATGAAAAGTGTTTAGAAATTGCTAAGTTTAAAAAAGAAAAAGGTAACGCGTTTCAAGCTCTCAATGGGTTTTTAGATACTGGCGACTAGAAAACATTAGTTCCATTGTAGTATAGATACTTGAGGATATATGTTGTAGCTAATGTTATGTGGATAATAGGGAAAAAACTAAAAACCAGGCATAATTTGAAAGACGATATTAGATTATCTCTTCGTGAAGAATTTGATGGATAGATAAAAGCTGTGAAAGCTAAAGGCACTCCATTCCTTGATCGAAAACAAGTAAACTTAATAAACTTATCAGTATATGGTGTCTTAAATAGCATAGTAGGCTGTGAAGTTTTGCAGCGCACTTATACCTAGTAAGTTAGGAAAGTGGTATTTCAAAGGAAGATTATAAAATCTCATCCTACCTAATAACTAAGTTCGTTCTTTATGACTGACCACCTTCCAAGCGAGCCTTTCAAATTTCTCTGGAGATTTAACTCCTTGAGGTAAGAATTCTCTAACAAGTTTCCGTTTCTCTGTTGTACATTTTATTTTATACCTATAACACGTCCAAGTCAATTACTAGCACCAATTTCGCTTGTCTTTTATTTTCTATCAAAATTTCAGTTTCCTTTTGGTCTTCATCAATAAAAGAATTATTATATTAGGTGCGCACTAAGTTCTCGCTGTTTTTCAAGAGATGGCTCCAGTAGTAAGTGTTGGTCGATTGTGACATAACCAAAACGTCATGAACCAAGCTTAGACATATGGTAAACAAACCGCTTTGACACATTAGTGATTTTGTTTTTGCGTCATATATTTTTGGTTGTGTGAAAATGTCTGATTTTGTGCCAAATAATCGTCATTTGCGGGAAGTGTTGCTTTTCTTCTTTCATTCGAGGAAAACGGCGGCTGAAGCGCATCGGGAACTCCAAAAAGTTTACGGAGATGCTGCTCTAAGTGAAACAACGTGCCGTGTTTGGTTCCGTAGCTTCAAAGACGCTGACGACCGTTCGCGTGAAGGAAGACCAAAAACCTTCGAAAACTGCCAAACGCAAAAAGAGCTTGCTTCAGCATTAGGAGTTACCCGCCAAACCATTTCCCAGCGATTGCATGCGTTGGGAATGATTCAAAAACAAGGAACTTGGGTTCCTTATGATTTGAAGCTAAGAGACGTTGGGCGTCGTTTTTTCGCATGTGAACAACTGCTCCAGCGGCAAAAAAGGAAGGATTTTCTTCATCGCATCGTTACGGCAGATGAAAAATAAATTCATTACAGCAACCCAAAGAGAACAAAATCATGGGGACTGCCCGGTCATGCTTTTACGTCGTCGGTTCGGATGAATATTCACGCTGCGAAGGTTTTGCTATGTATTTGGTGAAACCAGGGCGGTGTTATTTATTATGAGCTGTTGAAACTGAACGAAACCATCACTGGGCAAACGGTATCGAACTCAATTGATGCGAGCAGAGGCACGAGAAAGTTATTCTACAGCATGACAACGCCCGGCCTCACGTTGCCAAACCCGTTAAAACCTACTTAGAAACCCTCGAATGGGAGATGCTACATCACCCGATATATTCACCAGATATTGCGCCGTCCGATTATTACTTGTTCCGTTCGATGGCACATGGTCTGGCTAATCAGCAGTTCCGCTCATATGAAGACATCTCAAAATGGCTTGATTCGTGGATAGCCTCAAAAGACGAACACTTCTACCGTGACGGTATTCGAGCTCTGCCGGAAAGATGGGAAAAAGTTGTCGCTAGCGATGGGCAATATTTTGAATGATTCATTTATAAACATTTTTTCACAATAAAATTGCATTTTCATCAAAGAAAACAGCGAGAACTTAGTTGCGCACCTAATATAAAACTCGTAAAACTTAGTAAACGACTCATTTCTTTACGCTGTAATCACTAAATTACATCGTACTCTTATTAAATGTATACAGAAGAAGGTACTTAAATTAAATTTATTCCCAACACCCACTTAGGACATCCAAAAATTAATCCTCAACCATCACAGGAATATTTATATCTACGCAACGAGCTTAAAATACATATCCCAATTACTTTTTATTGTTTATCCGCTTGCTGTTAATGAGGGTGAAGTTTAAGCCGTCCCCCCTCATAAACTCATTAATTAAGGTGAAGCTTTGACGAAGTTTTGGACTGTGAATAGAGACGCCCTCGCGACTCGACTGCTGTCTTTCGTGTCTGATAATTATGGCAAAAAAATATTATGAGCCATAACTTTGCGCACACTATTAAGAAAAACATTAAGTTTCGATTAATTCTCCGAAGTTAAAGCTGTATAATTAAAAGCCCTTTTCGATGAAGAACGCTCCAGTAAATGGCTTGAACTACAGTATATCATAGCGTGATGAATGTAAATATATATATGTATATATATATATGCATCTGTATGATCAATGTTCCTTATACAGAGTAACTGTGTAATTATATTAATTAAAATTTCCCGTTTCTAGCAATCGAGATGACTCTTTCACAAAATAAAATAAACTGATAACGAGGGTGGTCCCATTAGTACCAGGCCTGACCTAGAGATGGCGGTAGTTGTTTAAAAAATGTTACTATATTAGAAAGTATACAATCTATAAAGCATATGTTTCAAGTTTGAAGACGCCACGTTGTTTAGTATTTCTTTGGCAGTCATCAATAGTTAACGTTTTCAGTGTATTTGTAAAAATTGAGAAAATTGGTCATTGTTACGATACAATACTTATTTGAAAGGCCTCAATCTGAAATATTGGGTAGCAAAATTTAAACGAGGCCGTACGAGCTGCCAAGACGAGCATAGCAGTGGTCGACCAAATGAGGTGGCGACTCCAGAAATGGCGAAGAAAATCCACAAAGCGGTACTGGATGATCGTCTACTGAAAGTTCACCATGTATCAGATATAGTGGGCATTTCAAAAAATGCAGTACATCGCATATTATCTGAAAATTTGGACATGTGAAAGCTGTGTGCAAGATGGATGCCGCGTTTGTTCACACTCGAGCAAAAGCAGTGTCGTGAAGATGTTTCAATTGTGTGTTTGGCGAAGTTTCATAGCAACAAAGCAGAATTTGTCTGCGTATTGAAACTGTGCGACAGACAGTAGCAGTAGTTGAGCCCTGAAGATGTCCCATACGAGTGGGTACGAAACGTCGGCAGTTATACTAATGACGCGGTTCCAGCCCGGAAGCCCAAAAGAAGATAATATTGACCACGACCACGGAAATCTACGTACTAGATTAATATTGAAACTATCAAGTCTCTTTTCTTTGCTTTGCTTTGCTCACATCATTTACACGCTAGAATATGCATCCATAGCCTGGTACCCTGTCTATAGTGTTCAGACTAGCTTATTAAAGCGAATCCAACGTAAATTCTTGAATTATCTCTTCTTTAAGGGCGATGGTCGATATCTTGTCGCTTGAGCGACATGACATCGTTTCGCTCTTTGAAAGGGGAAAGACCATCAGTGTTAAGTGCTACTATTAGCAGGGTTGACACACCAAATTTATTGTGAAACGTCGATTTTCTTGTTCCAACGATAAAATGCCTATGGTACATTCGGAATAATCTATTAATAAATTAAAATAATGAAAACCAAACTTGAAATTCAGTCACCAAAATAAAGATAATCCAAAAATCAATTTTCAGCGAATTTGGATTACTTTCATCTGGTACTTAGACTTCCGCGATCGTGGTCCATGCTATCTGCTTCTGGGCTTCCGGGCTGGAACGGCGTCACTTATTTATCTGCCAACGTTTCAGTTTCAGTGCAGTAGTTGAGCCCTGAATATGTCCCATACAAATGGGTACGAAACGTCGGCAGATAGACAGGTGACGCGATTCCACCCCGGAAGCCCAGAAGCAGATAGCTTGGATTACCTTCATTTTAGCAACTGATGGACCTCTTTAGACTTGAAATTCGCATTCTTTTTACATTTTCATACTATACGTGGGTTGTCTTTTAAGTTTTGCATCGAAAACTGGAGTAAAACAGTAGATAGTTTTTAAAGACTTCATCGTTTTTCGAAGTATATAAGGTTCATCGCCACTGACAATGTTGTACACGTTTTTAGAGTGTCCGGCGTTGAAGCCATCTAGAGTTTTTTGACACCAATTAGCTACTTTCTGTTCTCCGGTCAATAGATGCGGTATCCAACGAAAGAATACCTTTTTTACTTCGAAATCACCAATAATGCTTCAAACTGGCGATATGTTACATGTCGATCTTCGTTGATGATTTTGTTCATAGCATCGACGTTAACCTGAGTCACTGCCGCTTTTGGTGAACCTGTTCTTGGATTGTCGCTAAAATTAATCCGTCCACATTTGAATTCTCCATACCAACGAGAAATTGTTGGCCGATGTGGTGCTTCATTGCCGAAAACAGAACCAACTCGACGAGGCATTCTTGTTGTGATAATTGTCTTCGAAAATTATAAAAAATTATTCCGCGAAAACGTTCTAGGTTTAATTCCTAGTTTTCCTTAGTGACTGCCGTTTTTGGTGAACCTGCTCTTGGATCGTCGCTAAGGCTTATCCGTTCACGTTTGAATTCTCCATGCCAACGAAAAATTGTTGGCAGATGTGGTGGTTCATTGCCGAAAACAAAACCAACTCGACGAGGCATTCTTGTTGTGATAATTGTCTTCGAAAATTATAAAAAATTATTCCGCGAAAACGTTCTAGGTTTAATTCCTAGTTTTCCTTAGTGACTGCCGTTTTTGGTGAACCTGCTCTTGGATCGTCGCTAAGGCTTATCCGTCCACGTTTGAATTCTCCATACCAACGAAAAATTGTTGAGAGATATGATGCTTCATTTCCGAAAAGAGAAACCAACTCGACGAGATATTCTCTGTTCTCGGTTTAATTCCATTTTTCAACTAACTTGCCAACTTTGACAGTTCGTTGTAGCTACAACACTACACGTATCGCACTGAAACTTTGGATTTAGATTAACTAAAGATGGAGGTTAAGTTTTAGTACTGACATTTGATTAGTGGCGCCCTCTATGTTCTACTATGCAAAACTTAAAAAGCATCCCACGTACTAGTAGTGGCACTAATTCGTAAAGATATTGTCATAAAAAAAAAGTGATCAACGTACAGGTGGATTGCCTTAACATCAAAACCTGCAATCGACAGCGTAATCTACGGAATTAATTTTGCGAGCTGCATGCCATATAAGCAAAGCCACTTGGATTAAAAAAACGATGGATATCAAAAAGAAAAGATAAAGGAACCCTGATCTTTCAAAGCTCGAATGATATCGCAAGATGCGGAACTCGCGCATCGGTGAAAGTTAAAACTTCTTTATTAATTTTGTTTTTATTAATAAGAAATTATAGTTGACACCTCGGATCCTGGCGTTTCAGTTCCGTTCGCCTTTCCTTGTCAGCATTAATTACACGACCCGGACATTTATATGTAACGATTCATACCGCCGTAACAAGTCTTTAAAACGTATCATTATTCCCTTATAACATAAAAATGTATCATTAGCACGTCACCTCCATTCCCATTTGACATAATTTCATTATAAATTATTATAATTACACGCCTGCTAGATTACTTGTCAAATTAAAACGAAGTAGTTTACTGGCAGCAATTTTATTTAACGAAACGGCATGGCCGCAGCGGCCATGTGCTATAACAATTACAGCTCTCTCATTGCTTAACGGGTTACACGTTCGAATCTATCAATTTACTGTGTAGATATGTGTTTCTACGTTCTCACTGTTCATGGAGAAAAATTGAACGAAATCATGCAGTGCTTTCTGTCTACTTGAATGCAAACAAATAAGGGATTTTTTTTGCAATATGCAATCTAATTTGTATGAGTAATATGCTTATATTTGTATCAACTATGTAATGACTGTAATGACACATATTTAGGTTAGTCAATCAGCAATCTATAACTGTTACTGACTAATAGATAGTTTTTAAAGACTTCATCGCATGCATTCAATGCATTACAAAATTAATTTATATAATGCTGGCAATATTATACAGGGTGTTTCAAAAATAATATACGTATTTCGAATGCATATATTTATTAAACTTTAAGACATACGAATTTGAAACTTTACACTTGTATTTACGAACCTCTCATGTTCAGATTACAGATGTTCAATATGCCCTCCATCAGCGACACGAACAATGTCACATCGATATTCAAATTTCTCCCATACTCGGGCATGCATGTCCTTCGTCACTGATGTTATGGCAGTATGGATCCGGTTCTTCAACTAGTCCAGGTTCTGTGGGAATGGTACATAAACGTTGTCTTCTTATTCTTCCCCACAGGAAGAAGTCACAGGGTGTCAAATCCGGTGACCGTGGAGCCCAGCCGAGACATACTAAATCGCCAACTCCTTGACGACCAATCCAACGGTTCGGTAGAGTTTCATTCAGATATTCACGCACTTGGCGACTCCAGTGAGGGGATGCCCCGTGTTGTTGAAAAATGAAGTTGTCTTCGTGCAGCCTCGGAAACAACCAGTTTTGTCACATAGCGAGATACTGCAGACCATTAACTGTGTTTCCATCAAAGAAGAATGGGTCGTAAACAGATGATCGGGATATCGCACAAAACACATTGATGTTAGGCGAATCTCGTACATGTTCAATGGCTGCATGTGGGTTCTGTAGACCTCAAATTCGAACATTGTGTTTGTTTACCAGACTACTAACATGGAAAGTCGCTTCATCACTGAACACGATGCGTTGTGCGAAAGCGTTGTCATTGTCAATGGCATTACGAATCTCGTTACAAAATGCCACACATGTCCGTTTGACATCAAGACGCAGAAGTTGGGACAACTGTAACTCGTTCGGCTTCATAACCAACCGGCGTCTCAAAACACGCCAAATTGTTGTTGTAGGCAGTTGTAACTCCCGACTGGCACGACGAGTTGATTTTGAAGGATTACGTTTGAAAGCAGTTTGAATTCGTGCAACATTTTTTTCAGAAACACTAGGGCGGCCAGGACTCTTTTCTTTACATACACGTCCTGTATTTACAAACTGTCGATACGATCTCCATTCGGAGGATCAATTTGGTAGCTCAACCTGAAACATCTTTGCACTATAATCACGGAATTGCACTTCGCAAACTCAAGAACACAATGATTTCTGCTGCGTAGTAGCAGTAGTAGCCGTTTTAAACATATGACGGTTACCAAAAAAAACAGAAGACAACTGACATCTAGCGGCTATTAAATAAACTAGACTATGTATTCGTTTCTCCAATAGCCGAATCAATAAAATGAACAAAATAATACTTTGTAATACGTATATTCTTTTTGAAACACAGTGTATAATTAATTTCAAATTTATTATTTTTTCTTTATTAAGTAAGTTACTTAATCAAAAATTGTAAATAAAACCGCTGTCTAAAATAATGTTTGTATTCCGTATACGCATTTCAACAAGTAAGTTGTCATCAGTAGATAATTAATCACAGTGTCATACCTGTATCCGCAGTAAAACTCGCACAGAATCAAATCCGCGCTAGACATTCAACATCAAAAGCCAAACACATACTGTAGATCCGTTTCGCATAGTTTAAAATATATTCTAGTCTTAAAACTAACCACTTATCTTAAAGTATATCTCTGCTTACACATGCGAACATTTTTTAACGGTGGTCTTTTCCAGGAATGCAAACAGACAAGAATATATTGCTCTTTATTTAAAAAAAACTTAAATATTTAACAACAATTATCCTAGAATCCGGTGCTCCACCTATGACACTACACCAGATGTAACCGAACCTTAATCTTTACTTACTACAAAACTAACTATCTAAATCTGAACTAGTCTTATTTAAAACTCTAAATGGGGCCTAGTCCCCGTCCTGCTTAAATATTATTCACAATTTAATAATAAGATGAACTTAAAAATTCATTCTAACATGTTAATTGACCATGCAAAGCGTTGTATTGAAACCGAAGCCGACCATTTTTAATAAAATAAATGAATTTTACCAAAATAGTAAGCCTTTATTCTTGTTTAAAAAAGTTCTGTTTTCTTTGCGACAGACTGTGTATACCTCAAGTCGAAAACATCTCATTTCACCCTTGTGTGTCAATAAAAGTATATTTAATACGCTTAGAAAACAGTATTCTAATTTTTGGCTAGGGTTGGTTATGATTTTAAACACTTCATTGACGACATTTATAAATAATATGTGAAATATTTCAACATAATCGAAATTGGTTTCGAATAATGTAGATAAACCTAAATTAAAATTAAAAATATAGTAGTGCACCACTACAATAAAAAATGAAACCATTTTTCACCCTTAGCTTCGCGGTAAAACTAAGTCACCCTCACATGCCCATTCGCTTCAAGTGGCCTTTAAAACTAAGCCCATCAAATGCACAGAGTAATGAATAAAACGAATAGGCCGGTAATATGGGGGAGTTGGCCACATGTCATTGTCAGTTTAGTACACGTAAGTATCACTTTTGCGGTGGATTTATGTCGATGGACTTTTTCTTTAATTTTAAATACACTGCAAATACTGCACTTTACCTCCTATAGGTTTCGTAATACGTTTCACGTCATTTAGGAATGATAACAGTGTAGATTTCAGGGGTTGCCTTAAAGTAATCCCACTGATTGTACCGCAGCATCGTTATCGAGAAGACCCTGTTTTTTATACGGTAGATTGGTAACGATTTCCACCGCAGGGATTGAGACGTATACCCTTTGTAATTGTTTCAATTTGTTGACATCTATTTTCCTGCTTAACCGATGTCGTTTAATAAGTAGATTCTCCAGTAACTATTTTAAAAACAATGTCGAAATATTTATCGACGATTATTTTGTGGTTAAATTTAAAGAGATCTCGAGATTTCATTCCAGTTTATTCTTAATCACTTGAAGTTATAATAATAAGAATAATAATAATTTATTGATGTATATGTACATACACACGTCATTACATGATAGAAATAAATAAAAACACAAAAAACCTTTGTGGCTCACAATAAATACGCCACCAAACACTTTAAAACCCGCAAGATTTATACAAATCACCAGAATAACAATGGAAACATAAAGAACACAAAAATGGCAATGTCAAAATTTATATTTCAGAAAGTCGTTTACTGAATAGAAACAATTCTCCACCAGCACTGTTTTTATTAATCTTTGGAGTCCAATCCATGGTAGGCCCTTAAACCCAAGCAAAGCATTGTATAATATATCTTCACAGCCAGATAATTTGAACTTAGCTGACTTTTCCTAATGCGTTAATATACGAATATAACCCCTTCCCACATTAATTTTCGTATTCTGTATACGTATTTCGACAACTGAGTTGTCATTATCAACAGATAATTAAACAGTGTCGCACCTGGAAAACTATGATAAAAACCCGCAGGAATTTGTGATGGAAAAATTGTTGTGTTGCAATACCTACACAGTCTGTCGCAGATAAAACCGAACTTTTTTAAAATAAAAACAAAAGCTTACTATTTTGGTAAAATTTACTTTACTCAAAGTAATCGCCTTTGGCTTTAATACAACATTTTGCGTGGTCAATTAACATGTCGAATGAATTTTTAAGTTCATCTTTAGATATGTCCTTCAAGATCTCTGTCGACGCTTTTTTAATAGCTTCGACGTCGACATAACGCTCTCCTTTCATCGGCAAATGTAGTTTGGAGAATAGGTAGAAATTACAGGGGGCAAAATCTGGTGAATACGAAAAATGGTTGATGGTTAAAATGCTATTTGTAGTTAGAAAATCAGTGACAAGCGTCGAGCGATGAGATGGTACATTATCATGTAACAAACGCCAGCTATCATTTTCACGATATTGAGGGCGCACACGACGAAGACGCGCCAAAAGACGCTTCATAATACCAAGATAATATACAGCATTGACTGTTTGACTAATTGGTACAAACTCTTCGTGCACTATGTCCTTCGAATCATAAAAACAAATCAACATTGTCTTCACTTTTGACTTCTCCAAACAGTTTTTTTTCGGTCTTTCTTCGCTTGAATGCTTCCATTCAGAGCTTTGAGGGTTATCCTCTGAATCATGTTGAAAACATCACGGCTCATCGCTAGTTACAAAAGAATACTTGCAGTTTGGTACGTAGACTTCCGCGGTCGTGATCTATGCTATCTGCTTCTGGGTTTCCGAGCTGGAACCGCGTCACTAGTATATCTGCCGACGTTTCGTACCCATTTGTATGGGACATCTTCAGGGCTAAACTACTGCACTGAAACTGAGACTTAGCAATTTCTCTCGCAGTTTTCCAATTTCTCTGGTTTTCTTCTGGATATCCTCCCCGTAGAGGCTGGTTAATTTGATACGTAGACTTGCAGTTTTCGTCCTTTTTGAGTCACTAATCAAAACTGTACAATATTGAATTCAGTTAGCTTGTGTGGTACAAACCTTGCACAAATTTTTCTCAGTCCCAAATACTGTGTCAAAATACGATGAATTGATTCTTTGGAAATATTTAATTCCATTCCCACGTATCGCAATGAAGATTTCGACTCATTTCTGAGAAATTCACGCACAAGTTCGATGTTACTATCCGTAACCACAGATTTTTTGCACCAAGATATTCGTCGTCATTTATATCCGTACGACCATTTTTAAATCGTTTATTATTATTTATATTTCTCTCTTTCTAATGATACAAATATCATGATATTTTGACATAACAAGTTCTACCTTACCGACGCATATTTCTTTTAACAGATGGCGCCACTAAGAATTACTATTTTAAAAAAGTTTGGTTTTCTCTGCGACAGACTGTATTACTATTACCATCATTATTATTATTATTAATTGTGTATAAATATATAATTATGCTCATTACGATGGAAAATTAATGACAATTAATATTTCCTGCTAAGTCATCGTAGATTAAAATCACAGAAATTAATTAAAAATTTCTGCGCTGAAGAAGGCCTCGAACCTACATCTGCCGTTTGCTAGACAATTGTCTTACCAATTTATTATTATTATTATTAAATGATAATTGTGTATCTACTTGCATCATCATAAAGAAAGTATTGATTTACATTCTTAAACTGTCTGATTTAATTAAATTTGGAAAACTTTCGCTAAGTTATTAATAATGTTAAACGACCCATAAATAAAAAATTTTACTCCTCTGAACACTCTAATAATTACGCGTATTCTCCAGAAATCGGGCAACGGATGGTTTAACCTAAATTTCGACATTATATCATCACAATTATATTAATGTAAACATTTTAAAAGCAGTATTATTTGTTTTCTATTACTTTTCATATCTTCAAATGTATTATTAAATAATCACAAAGTAGTTTTCGTATTTTCGTAAAAAACATTTTTTCTTGTTGTTATTAAAGTTATTTGAACACTGTCAATACAACTCGTTTAAATTACTTTATAATGTAAGTATGGTAGTTAATCGAAAAGAAAAGGATCGATAGAAAATAAGAGGTATTGAATAGCAATAGGTAACCAATACCAATAACTATCCAACCTATTCGCAGATCATTACCATCGTGAATATATTAGACATGTAGTGTACGTAAAATGTATATTTTATGGTGGTCGTAGAACACGCCATATTTCATTTTGTCCGTATGTTTGTGACCTCTGTGGCACACTCTGACCTCTCTTTCTTGGTGCTCGTCCAATAACGCCCCTTACGCATATTAAAAATACGATCATAAACTCAAAACATTGGGACGTGTATTTTCTATACTTGAAAAAGTATCGAGTAATACCAACAATGTCTAATATACAGCGTATACTGGATTGAAACTAGAAAATAATTTAAAGGTGCAATAATGTGATAGTTATAAGTTGTAAATTTGAAAATTTTGGAATAATCTATTTTAGTGTTATACTACCAATAGTGAAAAATTGGAATTTTCGTCAAAATAAAAAGTTTTGATTTTAGGCTTCGTAACACGTAAAATGATTATTCTAAACTAGGAGAATGTTAACTTTCTATTGTTCTCAGCAAAGTCATTCGTAACTTATTGATAATCCACCTACACGCTTATTCAAAAGTCAACAATTTTCTGGTTTTCAAAATCTCTTGGATAAATTTTCACATCAAAGTATCTTTTAAGACCTCCAAGAAAATCAGTACACAAGTAATTGTTAATTTACAAGAGCTATCGAAAATATCGTTGAAAATATTATCACCAAAGTAAAAAGTTTCAGATTCAGACTTCATATTATGTAAAACAATAGTTCAATACTAGCGAAACGAATTTTCTACTGTTCACAGCAAAGTTATTCGAAGTTTTGAAATATTTCACATACGCTTTTAAAAGTTTACAGTTTGCCATGGCTTCTCAAGTAATTATTCTTTCAGGAATCAATAAGAAGAGTTAGATAATTTTTGACTTTAAAATCAGATTCAACCGATTCTCGAACCTCCTCATCGACCTTGACCACAATGCATATTGGAACGATGAAGGTCAATGAGGAGGTTCTAAAATCGGTTGAGCCCGAAGATGTTCCAATGTCCAGGACATTTCAACGTCACGGTCATTTTTTCCATTCTCCACCTCCTAACATATTTCCATAAACCAGTTTCAGGTTTTCGACGTAATTCATTTAACCGTTTTTTGAGCCGATTCCATTTGGTAAATACATACCACAACCCGCTTTATAAGGTTTTATATGTAAACCACTTCCAATAGATATACCACATCCTACTTTATACGGTTTCAAATATATTCCACTACAATTTCAGCACACGAGCATTTATTAATTTACAATAACTTTTGCAAATTACCATACTTTGCGAGCATATACCCTTGGAAAGATTGACATTTCAAGCAAAATAAAAAGTTTTTAATGCAAAACATTATTTTTGAGCTGGCAAATTGACTTTCTCCATATCTGGTTTCGACTTTTCAAGTCTCTCTTTGCCTCAGGATTAAGCCTAAAGAGTTAGATCAAGTCTGACTTCCAAAATCGTTTTTAGAACCATCGAATATGTCAGCACACGAACATTTGTTAGTTTACGATAACTTTTGAAAATTACTAAATTTTGCTAGTATACCCCTTTGAAAAAATTGAAATTTTCTTCAAAATAAAAAGTTTTGAATTTAGGCTTCATAGTGCCCAAAGCATTACTACTGAACTAGTAAAATGAGAATTTCCTGCCGTTCTTGACAAAATCATTCAACACTTGGGAATAATTCACCTAAACTTTCTCCATATCTGGTTTCGGCTTTTCAAGTCTCTATTTGCCTCAGGATTAAACCAAAAGAGTTAGATCAAGTCTGACTTCAAAATCGTTTTTAAAAGCATCGAATATGTCAGCACACGAACATTTGTTAGTTTACGATAACTTTTGAAAATTACTAAATTTTGCGAGTACACCCCTTTGAAAAAACTGAAATTTCTATCAAAATAAAAAGTTTTGAATTTAAGCTTCGTAATAAGCAAAATATTACTTCTGAACTGACACAATGCGAATCTCCTGCCGCTCTTGGTAAAATCATTCAACACTTGGGAATAATTCACCTAGGCTTTCTCCACATCTGGTTTCGACTTTTCAAGTCTCTATTTCCCTCAGGATTAAACCAAAAGAGTTGGATCAAGTCTGACTTCAAAATCGTTTTTAGAAGCATCGAATATGTCAGCACACGAACATTTGTTAGTTTACGATAACTTTTGGAGATTACCAAATTTTGGGAGTATACCCCTTTGAAAAAACTGAAATTTCTATCGAAATAAAAAGTTTTGACTTTAAGCTTTGTAATAAGCAAAACGTTACTTCTGAACTGACAAAATGCGAATCTCCTGCCGTTCTTGGTAAAATCATTCAACACTTGGAAATAATTCACATCTGGTTTCGGCTTTTCAAGTCTCTCTTTCCCTCAGGATTAAGCCAAAAGTGTTACTTAAATTCTAACAAAATCGTTTTTAGTACCATCGAATATGTCAGCACACGAATATTTATTAGCTTACAATAACTTTTGAAAATTACTAAATTTTTACTAGAGTATACCCCTTTGAAAAAATTGAAATTTTCTTCAAAATCAAAAGTTTTGAATTTATGCTTCGTAATATGCCAAACAATACCTCCAAACTGTAAAAATGCGAATTTACTATGTTTCTGAACGAAATCATTTAATACATGAAAGATAACCCACCTAGACATTCTGCATATTTTGCTCCAATTTTACACGTCTTAGAACCATTTAAAATATAAGCACACGCTCATTTGTTAATTTACAATAACTTTTAAAAATTACCAAATTTTGCAAGAATACCCCTTTGGAAAAATTGACGTGTTCTTCAAAATAACAAGTTTTGCATTTAAGCATCGTAATATGCAAAACATTACTTCTGAACTGCGAAAACACAAACTCTCTATTTTACTTAGCAAAATCATTTAGCACGTGAGGAATTATCTACCTAGATATGTCAAAACCGTCAGATAAATTCCGATTTCAAAATTGTTTTTAAAACCGTCCAAAATATCAGCACACGAGCATTTGTTAATTTTATATAACTTTTGAAAATTACTAAATTTTGTAGGTAAAAACGATCGATAGAGACCCGGTATAAAGAACATATTGCGCACATAAAATTCAATCGGCCAGAAAGATCCGGTTTAGCAAAACATGTGTTGGAATGTAAGCATAGTGTTAACGCGGATTGTTTGCATTTGATAAAGAACGTGTGTAATTATCGCGAATTAGATACGTATGAAAGCATGTACATTTTTAAGAAAAGGGTGTTAAACACTGACCTGGGGTCCAATCATTACTCATCTCTCTTTGGTCTCTTAAATGACGTACAAGGGGGAGTGCAATAAATCACATGCAGGTATTTGCCTTTTTTTCCCTATTTCCTTGTTTATATTTGTCTCTTAGTTTAGACTAAAATACAATTTTTAAAAATCATGTGAAACGAATATACAGTGTGCGTTTTGGCTTTCAACGGTACAGACTGTATGCGGAATTTGTTTTCGTATGGGTATTTTGCAGTAGTTTTCCAGGTGCGACACTGTTTAATTATCTGCTGATGATGACAACTTAGTTGTCGAAATACGTATACAGAATACGAAAATTAATGTGGAAAGGGATTATATATCTACATTCAGTTATTAAACTAAATTTTGTAATTGAAATTTCCGTCAAAATAAAACATTTTAAATTTAAACTTCGTATTACATAAAATAGAACCTCTGAACTAGTAGAGAACGAGTTTTTTTGGTCATATCAAAACGTACACATTCCAAAATTCTCACTTTGCTATAACTTTCGGCGTATCTTCCTTCTTGTCTCAGAATTAGGCCAAAAGTGTTCGTCTTCAAAACAGTTAGGACTTTCGAAACCACATAATTTTTGCAAGTATACTAGTAAGTAGTACAAAAATTGGAAATAATGGAAATATTTTGTTGGCAACTAAGTACTTTCGGTTTTTACTGATAGAGAGCGTTGCTTTATTTTTTGTATAACGTATGTTAGTGCTGTACTTTACCGTTTGTTGCGTGATACTAGTCACATTGACGTAACTTCAGAAGCAAGTAGTGCCTGATTTTTATTAAAGCTATTAGTGGTGAGTTAATTTTAAATGGAGTGCAGAAACGAACATTTTCGACATATTTTACTATTTTATTTCCGTAAAGGAAAGAAAGCTGCTGCGGCTCACAAAAAATATGTGAAGTTTATGGTGCTAATTGCTTAACAGGGCGCACGTGTCAGAATTGGTATAAAAAATTCCGTTCTGGAGATTTTTCCCTCAAAGATGAGCAACGATCTGGTCGGCCTACTGAAGTTGATGATGACCAAATCAAAATCATAATTGAAGAGGATCGTCATATAACTGTTCGAGAGGTTGCGGAGAGGCTACATGTATGTGCACACAACAATTGAAAATCATTTAAAATGTCTTGGGCTAGTTAAGAAGCTTGATATTTGGGTACCTCACGAATTGAAAGAAATTCATTTAACACAAAGAATCAACTTTTGCGATATGCACCTTAGACAAAATGAAACCGACCCTTTTTTAAAAAGAATCATCACTGGTGAACAAAAATGGGTCCCGTACAGTAACATAGTTCGAAAACGATCATGGAGCAAACACGATAAACCAGCTCAAACCACATCGAAAGCTGAATTGCATCCAAAAAAAATCATGCTGTCAGTTTGGTGGGATTACAAAGGTGTTGTGTTTTTTGAGCTGCTTCCAAGGAACCAAACGATCAATTCTGATGTTTACTGTCAACAATTAATAAAACTGGATGAAGCAATCAAGGAGAAACGGACAGAATTGTCAAATCGGAAAGGTATAGTTTTCCACCAAGATAATGCAAGGCCTCACACATCTTTGGCAACTCGTGGGAAACTATTGGAGCTTGGCTGGGAAGTGATGCCACATCCCCCATACAGCCCTGATCTAGCACCATCTGATTACCGTTTATTTCGAAGTTTGCAGAATTCTTTGAATGGTAAAACTTTCACAAATGACGATGACCTTCACTCGCACCTAGTTCAGTTTTTTGCTGATAAGGACCAGAAATTTTATGAGCGCGGAATCACGCAGCTGAAAGAAAGATGACAAAAGGTCATTGAGTAAAATTGAAAATATATAATTGATTAAAAACTATTCTTTGTTTAAAAAAAAGTGTTTTATTTTATACTACAAAACCGAAAGTACTTAATTGCCAACCTAATACATTAAATTTTTATTATATTATTAACAAATAGATTTCATAATTACAACCCGTGATTATCATAACGTGTAAGTACCGTTTGAAATTTGAAAAAAGACATTCGAAACTAAAATAAAACTCCTCTAACCGCAAGGAAATAATAGCGAAAGTAAAAGGAACCAATAGTTACAATTGAAACATACTAGACCAACTTCAATTACGCTTATTGTCCAATGATAACAGGCCATGCAAGTAATAGCTTTTATATGAAATTAATTCTCGTACTCAACATTGTAGTCAATAAGTAATATACGTAATTTAGAAACAGAAGGCGTTACAAGCACAAGAATTTAATATTCTTGACTTCCAACGGCAATGATACTTTTCATTTTCGCAAACAATCGATTTAACGTTCTTATTTTTACGATGTAAAAATCATATTACATAATCCGCCCGTAATAACTGTAATACGGGAACTATCGATAAATAGGTGCGTAATTAAAGGAAATCGTACCACACAATTAGTTAAATTGTAGAACGTGTGTAACGCAAGAAGGAACATCTTGAACGTGGTGTGTAATTTGGTGTCACTGACGCACTCCGTCTGTTTTGATAACGAACAATTCTGCCCCGAGCCATCCTTAAAGTCTTCTAACGAGCACATGACGTTTTAAAAGCGCGTGTCTCAAACCGCAAAATAACAAAACGTCCACGCCATTTGGATAATGATCCACATTTGGACGAGGATTTCTTCTAAGTAATTTTCGTTGTGCCAAAAGAGCGTTACAGAAAAACCGTCATTCGAGGAGATTTACTGTTTGCGAAAGTTTGGGCTTAAATGTGAGAAGTTACATTACTATTAACGCCAAGAAATATATAAGGTCTAGTAAAAAGAAATCCATTATTTTTCCAATAGATAGCTTTAGTAATCTGTATCTCGCGTTGTATAAGTGCGATCGCGTTCCGCTAGATGGCGTTCGAAAGATTTTCGTACATTCTACAGTTTTGTGATTACTTGACTTAATATTGTTTGAGCGCGCGTCAAAGATGGAATATATTTTACAGTTTTTCTTCGATAAAGAATAAAATGTGATATATGTTTATGGTCCTGAGTAACAGTCAATCATGCGCAATTTTGGTTTCGTCGACATATGTCAAAGATGCACCACGCTCTGGAAGGCCATTGTCGATGATAAAATAATGGAAATCAAGCATGTAAGCACTGTTTCGATTGCCCAGGAGCTAAACATTGCACAAAAACCCGTTTGGAACCATTTAAATAAGGTTGGATACAAAAAGAAGCTTGATGTATGGGTGCCACACGAGTTAACGCAAAAGAACCTCATACCGAATTCATCTGCGAATCGCTGCTGAATCGCAACAAAATCGATCCGTTTCTGAAGGGGATGGTTACTGGTGATGAAAAGTGGATCACTTACGACAACGTCAAGTGAAAACGGTCGTGGTCGAATCGTAGTAAGCCGGCGCAAACGGTGGCCAAGCCAGGCTTGACGGTCAGGATGGTTTTGCTGTGTGTTTGGTGGGATTGGTAAGGAATTATCTATTATGAGCTGCTATACTGTCAACAATTGGACCGTCTGAAGGAAGCAATCGCCCAGAAGCGGCCAGCTTTGGCCAATAGGAGAGGAATTGTGTTCCATCAGGACAACGCCAGGCCACACACATCGATAGTGACTCGCCAGAAGCTCCGGGAGTTTGGTTGGGAGGTTCTTATGCATCCACCTTATAGTCCGGACCTAGCACCAAGTGATTACTACCTGTTCCTGTCTATGGCGAATGATTTCGCTGGTGAAAAATTCGCCTCAAGAGAAGCTTGTGAAAATCGACTGTCCCAGTTTTTTGCCAATAGGGACGAGGGTTTCTATGAGAGAGGCATTATGAAATTACCTTCAAAATGGCAACAAGTTATCGAACAAAACGGTGCATATTTGATCTAAGTCGGATCATTCTAACTATGCTAAATAAAACCTTCAATTTAATGCAAAAATAATGGATTTCTTTTTACTAGACCTTATACCAAGAATTGATATATGATAGCACGTACATATAAGTAAGCAACCATATGCAAGCAATTCGATTCTTTAACAATATTGTTTTTATATTTAATAACATTCTACTTCTACTCTCGTAATATATTTCTAGGAATTGAAGAGAGTATTGTTAAATGAAAGAGAAAGTAAAGGGTGTTTTAAATTTTGCGTTTTTTTTAAGGAATAAATAAAACACATAATTTGCATTCACTTTCAAAAACTTTTTATTGGTACTTACACATTAACTTTTTTAATTCTGTATATGCATTTCGACAACTAAGTTGTCTGCTGATGATGACAGCTTAGTTGTTGAAATGCGTATACAGAATTACAGCAGACAATTGCAAAGTGTCACAGCTGGTAAAACACGACGAAAAACACCTGTACGAAAACAGACTCCGTACGCGATCTATACCGCTGAGAACCAAGAGTGTACATCTTGGTGCGACACTTTGCAATTGTCTGCTAATGATGACAACTTAGTTGTCGAAATGCGTATACAGAATTACAAAAGTGAATGTGGAAAGGGATTATATATCAACCTTAGTGATTAAGTTAATCAACCACAGGCTCCATCAAATTCAACGGTAATTGAAGTATCAATCATGACATTTATATGCGAAAAATAATATCTGCCAAATGGCCTCCTCTTGCAGCTCCACAGACGTCCACTCTTTTATTAAAATTAATTGTGGATTGTTTTTGTAAACCCGACTTTTCACATAACCCCAAAGAAAATAGTCTAACGGTGTCAAATCCCATGATCTTGGTGGCCAATTAACATCACCGTTTCATGAGATTACACGTCCAGGAAATTTTTCTCTCAATAAATCAATTGATTCGTGTGTAAAGTGAGGTGTAGCGCCATCCTGTTGAAACCACATATCCTCTAGATCGATATTCATTAATTTAGGTCACAAAAATTCGGTTATCATCCGACGATATCGATCACCATTGACAGTTACAGCTTCACCAGCAGCATTTTCAAAGAAGTAAGGTCCAATTACACCACCTGACCATAATGCACACCAACTCGTTTAGGATGCATAGGTTCCTCATGAATAATTCATGGATTTTCCTCACCCCAGATATGGCAATTTTGTATATTAATATAGCCATCAAGTTCAAAATGTGTCTCATCGGAAAACTTTATTTTTTGAGAAAAATCAGCTGGTTGTTCATTGATGAAATTCACAAATGAACGACGTTTTAAATGATCTAATGGCTTCAGTTCCTGTATTATTTGAACCTTATATGCCTTCAGAACTAAATCCTTGTGTAAAATACGCCATGATGTTGATCCACTAAGTCCAAGTTATTGTGAACGTCGTCTAATGGATATTTCAGGATCTTCAGCAACACTTTCACTAACCAAACCAATATTTTCTTGTGAACGACCACTGCGACTGTATTTTTTACTTTCTTGATCTTCCACGAAACCGATCTCTTGAAATTTTTTAATAATTCGACCAATAGTGCTTTCAGATGGTCGATTATGTAAACCATAAAAATCACGTAATTTTCTAAGAACTCTTATCACAGAACGCTGATTTTCATAAAATAATTCAACAATTTGAAAGCGTTGTTGTACCGTGTACGAAGCCATTTTTATAAATGTCATACATCACACTTTTTAAATGCCCACATACCCAGACAAATTGACTGCTCCATCTATATTTTATTTATTATTAAAGAAAACGCACAATTTGAAACAGCATTTAATTTCTACCAAAATAATCTTATAGTTGAATTTGATGGTGCCTGTGGTTGATTGACTTGATCAATAAGGTTGATATATAACCCCTTTCCACATTAACTTTTGTAAATTCTGTATACGCATTTCGACAACCAAGTTGTCATCATCAGCAGATAATTTCAAAGTGTCGCACCTGGTAAAACACGGCGAAAAAACAACTGTACGAAAATCTTGGTTTTGAGCGGTGTGGATCGCGTACGGAGTTTGATTTTCGTACAGTTGTTTTTTCGCCGTGTTTTACCAGGTGCGACACTTTGAAATTATCTGCTGATGATGACAACTTGGTTGTCGAAATGCGTATACAGAATTTACAAAAGTTAATGTGGAAAGGGGTTATATATCAACCTTATTGATCAAAATAATCTTAGTTAAGCCTGGATTTAATCAGTCCTTTGTCGATGGTACTTGTTTAAAGACAGCTTGAATGCAATGTAGGTTAGTACATCACTAGATTTCGAAGCATTTATTTAAATTATTGTGCTTTTAGTCATAAAGGACTTGTTTATTTTAGTACAGATACTTGTGAATGTTTTCTTGATACTGTAAGGTGACATCAGTTCAGATTCAGACTCATTTATTATTCAAAAACATTATACAATGTAAGAAGACGTACAAAATATTTCAAATCGTCAATAACATTAATCGATTAAGGTTAATATAGTCCCTTTCCACATTAATTGTCGTATTCTGAATTCTAAATTTCGTATTCTGTCCAAAGCCAAACACATACTCAGTGTGAGTTTAGTTTTCGACGATATATGCCTACTACTGGCTTTCGTTTTGTGCGGATTTTGCCGTGGTTCCAGGTGCGACGCTGTGAACAATTAAATGATGACAACTTAGCTATCGAAATACGTATACTGAATACGAAAATTATTTTGGAAAGGGTTAATTTCAAGTTAATTTGCCTTTTCATCCCATTTATCAATTTTTTCAATAGGAATCGTCTTCAAATAATTTCCCTCCAACTTCAATTACATTTCAAACATAACCTTCCTACGCACACATGGGTTATGTGTCCATCATATCACTGCTTTTAAAAATTGATATATTATCTTTAACACTATTTCCTAATACACTAATAATTGTATGTTAAAAGGAATCATTCTATTATTAATAACACCCTATCTACTACATATGTTTCACGGATTGACCGATCGTCAGGCAGATTTTGTGTTATTAATGAACGATTCCTTGATAGCGTTTATCATATCAGTTCGATACAGAAAAATAATGAATAATCATCATGCTTCCCTCTCTCGTCCACTGTATTGAACGACAAAGTGAGAGCGCGTCTGCCTCGCATGTCGATATAAGTTATCAGACCGTATAGACAGACGCAATGCATCACGGCTATTTGCCAATTAAAAGAATGTTTGTCGACCAATACAGTGGACGAGAGAGGGAGGCATGATGATTATTCATTACTTTTCTGTATCGAAATGATATGATAAACGCTATCAAGGAATCGTTCATTAAAAACACAAAATCTGCGATCAGTCAATCCGTGAAACATATGTAGCAGATACGGTGTTATTAATAATAAAATGATTCCTTTTAACATTCTTTTAATTGGCAAATAGCAGTGATGCATTGCGCCTGTCTAAACGCTCTGGTAACTTAGTTATCGTCATGCGCAGACGCGCTCTCGCTTTGTCGTTCAATACAGTGGACGAGAGAGGGAGGCATAATGATTATTCATTACACTAATAATTGTTTCATTATCGCGTTATTAGTTTATTTATAGTAAGAATTTTTTTTGTTCGTGTAACGAACTGCAGTAACTGTAGCATTTTCTCGCTCATCTTCAAAAAAGAATGGTCAACAATGTCAGATGTTGAAAAGGCGCACCATACTGTCACCTTAGGACTATGCAAAGATTTCTCATGTAAGTGAAGCGGGTTTTTAGCGCTCCAATATCGACTATTTTGTTTATTTACATAGCCGTTTAGATAAAAATGGACTTCATCCGACATAAACATATGGTGGATTAAGTTTTCGTCACGATACAAGCGCTGCAACATTTCTTGACAAAAATTCATGCGAGAAACCAAACCAGCTTCTTGTAATTCTTGAATAACTTGAAATTTATAAAGGTTAAAACTTAAGTCCTCATGTAAACTTCGACGTATCGACGGTTCACTAATATTCAGTGCTACTGCATGTTTTTTTTTGCAGAACGTTTTGGACTACTTGGTATGGCATTTCGAACCTCATCAATGTCTTCTGGCGTTCTAACACTTCTTGCCGTTCCTTTATGTTTTTAATTTAAAGTACTCGTAGATCCAGTTTCATCGAATTTTTGTACCCATACATTAAGGGCGTGAATAGACGGTACTCGCCCATGGCACGGAATATTGCAAAATAGCCTTCTCACAGGTGTGGCGTCAATTTTATAAAACGCTTTTATACAGAAAAAACGATGAGGACCTGACCACTGCTCCAAGTTTACTAAATGGCGTTAAATGACTGACAATTTATCATTAATTTCGGTGCCGTCACCTAAACATCAAATGATTAACAGAGTTTTTAAATTTTCCCCCTGCACTGACGAAGCCTGTATATCTAAGTAGTGGAGGAGAGACCACTTCTTCAACATTTACCCTTTTTTATCGAAATAGTTTAACTCCACCACATCAAGTCATACCTAGTACTTCACACCCTCTAACTTACCGTGTCTAAAACATTAAAATTTATGGATTATTTGTGAGTTGATTAAGTAAAAGAATAGTCTCAAATTTTAGTAATTTGTTTGGATAAACTAAGATTAAAAGTGTAACTACTTTAAGGCCCATTACCCCCAGAGGGAGCATTGTTAAAACACCTTTAAATATGTTTAATTTTCAGATTGTGATCGTTTAACTTGTAATTAATGTTTTTATTTTTAATTTCAGTGTATGTTCAGAAAACGCACGGTGCGGTCCCCAACGAGCGGTGATATATATCAAAACTGAAATACAGGCATCAGGTGCAACTGGATATCGCAGTGGTGTTCACATTAACCAAGCATCTCCTGCTATACCGGTGACCACATTTGTCAGACCAGCGGGGTGCAGCTACTGCAAGTAGCGAGTCTCTCACGGTTAACACGTGTTTTAAACTTATGTACCGGCGACCTACAGGTCAACGTTCAGTCCCTACATTCTGTGCACAATTTCGTAATGTCGCCGGATGATAATCCGTAATTCGTATAAATGAAATGCTTGTTAATGCTTACATATTTAATAGAATATATCTTTCTGGATTAGTATGTTCTATATTATGTAGTTTATTTAATTTTTAAGAATAATAATGCCTATTTCCTATTGTCTGAGTGCAAAGAATGCTCGGTTACATACAGAGTTGGAATATTTCCTCCGCGGGCCAGAATCATAACAAGGCGAATGTACAAACAAACGAACGACCTTGCGATACATCCGCTACTGACATCACTTAGGTTTTGTTTTATAAATAATACACTTATATTATTCACAGTCGTTGTTACTTAACGCAAAATGGATAGGACTTACTAAATGTCTGCAGCATGACGTAAGTTTCTACATTTGTCTCAGAGAACAACGTACGCCGTGCAAAAAGATGTTCTTGACCGCACGACATCTGCGGATATAATACATTCGTAATTAAAATAATCTTTAGTAATAGATAACGGATCTGTATACGCACCATCACAAATTTGTCTTAATCTAGTAAAGTCGGAATCTGCGTTTATAGCTCTCGAACATTACTGCAACACACATATTTTTATGTGGAGTGGACATTCACAATTTGCAACTCAACTAACGACAACCCAATGTTTTGAAATTTTTTTATTGAGTTAAATACGCCTTTATAGGTGTAAATTTGTTTTAAATCGGTTTCAACGGAAGTATTTTGAAATCTTTTCTGACTTTCCTTGATTGCCGCAGCTTAGTTAGTTTTTAATCGTAGAACTATAGATTTTATTCGTTAGAAGTTCTCACAATAACAGAAAGCTGCTTACAACCATGTTCTCTAACATATGAGAATTGACTCTGCTAGCTCATGAATACCAACCAGGACAGTAGAATTTTCGAACTTTTGGGAGGTTTCAAAAACAATCTTTTAGTATTTCAAATAATTGCATCCAGCTCTGGATAACATTATCGAATACTTTGCGATACAAACTGTGAAGCATAAACTTATCGCGTCATGAAAAAGTCCCTCACACTTCTTTCTTACGAACGGCCTACACTACACATGGTCGCTGCACCGTTACTTACGAACATCAACAGTTGGTCAGTTGAAAGTTTAAATTTTTTCTAACACTACCTTCACAATCGCTTCGCCAGTACAATTTCATAGTCTTGCTAGCTAATACAATGGGAAATGTCGCTTTAATAGACTCTAGAACAACGCACAGTAATATTCAAAATAGAATGTTTTCTTCGATCTGATGTTTCGTCGAAACACACAGCTGTTCATCTTCTGCTATAGCTTTAATGATGTTTTTGATGCCGTTAAGCACAGTTAGCCTTTATATCGATAAAGCTCTCCGGGATGGTAGCTTCCAGTTGAGATTGTATTTATTCCAGAAGTCATGAAACGGTTACTGATCGATTAGATGAAGTCTCAGACCACAGCCGATTATCATGAACAGTAAATCAACCATAAATTGCGTTTTTGGTGGCACGTTATTTTTCTCGTTGTTATTGTACATACTTTATATAATTTTTACAGTCGCGTTTGTCTCAAAACATCAACGGTTTATCGCAAACTTTACAGTATATCGTAGCACTCTTATAATATAAATCGGAGAATTCATCAATCAACTTTCACACAGCGTAAACCAATAGTATCGTTTTTCCCTTAGGCACATTCGTTATCCTTAATAACTATACGTTTGCCTTACGATCTGGTCGGTATTAACTTATAATTCTACACTGCATCGGTTTTAATACATTACACTGGTCGAAGCGCTGCGTATCCAGTCAACGTAGAAAAGAGAACTCTGCCATATCACAGACGAAGACTTACTTCTTCCCTGAAGGTAGAAATATTGGGATGGCAACTAAGTACTTTCGGTTTTGTAGTATAAAATAAAAGACTTTTTTTTAAACAAAGAACAGTTTTTAATCAATTATATATTTTCCATTTTGCTCAATGACCTTTTGCCATCTTTCTTTCAGCTGCATGATTCAGCGCTCATAAAATTTCTGGTCCTTATCAGCAAAAAACTGAACCAGGTGCGAGTGAAGGTCATCGTAGTTTGTGAAAGTTTTACCATTCAAAGAATTCTGCAAACTTCGAAATAAATGGTAATCAAATGGTGCTAGATCAGGGCTGTATGGGGGATGTGGCATCACTTCCCAGCCAAGCTCCAATAGTTTCCCACGAGTTGCCAGAGATGTGTGAGGCCTTGCATTATTTTGGTGGAAAACTACACCTTTCCGATTTGACAATTCTGGCCGTTTTTCTTTGACTGCTTCATCCAGTTTTATTAATTGTTGACAGTAAACATCAGAATTGATCGTTTGGTTCTTTGGAAGCAGCTCAAAAAACACAACACCTTTGTAATCCCACCAACTATGTTACTGTACAGGACCCATTTTTCATCACCAGTGATGATTCTTTTTAAAAAAGGGTCGGTTTCATTTCGTCTAAGGTACATATCGCAAAAGTTGACTCTTTGTGTTAAATGAATTTCTTTCAATTCGTGAGGCACCCAAATATCAAGCTTCTTAACTAGCCCAAGGCATTTTAAATGTTTTTCAATTGTTATGTGCGATACATGTAGCTTCTCCGCAACCTCTCGAACAGTTATATGACGATCCTCTTCAATTATGACTTTGATTTGGTCATCATCAACTTCAGTAGGCCGACCAGAACGTTGCTCATCTTTGAGGGAAAAATCTCCAGAACGGAATTTTTTATACCAATTCTGACACGTGCGCTCTGTTAAGCAATTAGCACCATAAACTTCATATATCTTTTTGTGAGCCGCAGCAGCTTTCTTACCTTTACAGAAATAAAATAGTAAAATATGTCGAAAATGTTCGTTTCTGCACTCCATTTAAAATTAACCCACAATTAATAGCTTTAATAAAAATCACGCACTACTTGCTTCTGAAGTTACGTCAATGTGACTAGTATCACGAGACAAACGGTAAAGTACAACACTAACATACGTAATACAAAAAATAAAGCAACGCTCTCTATCAGTAAAAACCGAAAGTACTTAGTTGCCAACCCAATAGAAAAGAGAATACGTGCATTATATACAGTGCCTTTACGCCTAACATAACGTGTTTCAGCAACATACCAGCGTCCTTTAAAAATCGCTGCTCTAAGCTATTTATAGTTCTGCATGCGCGAATGCAGAATATGAAAATAATTCAAAAATATCATTTATAAAGATTAAGAATAATGTTGGTTTCCTAAGATACCCCTAATGTTGGTTACAACGCAGTTAGATGCAACAAAAATAAATTATAAATTGCGTGACACACCTAGTGTCTTTAGTCAACATACCAGCGCATCGTGACCCGCTGATTGAGAATCGCTGCTTCAAGATATTTATAGTTCTGTACATCATTTATACAGATTACGAATAAAAAGGACTCAAATTTTATCCCTGAGGTACCCCTGATGTTGATTATAAATTCGAGTTTCCTATAGGTTATATACACAGTTACAATGCAGTTAGCTACAACACAAATTAATTAAAAATTACACAACATATCTAGCGTCCTTTAGCGCGGTACTGGTTGAGAACCGTTGGTTGATGTTATATAATTCTAAATGTTTTTTTTGCATAAATAGAATTCACAACAATTAAATAGTGTGTGTGATGCACAGTATTATTTACAAAAATTCCAACTTGGCCAACATAAACGACAAAAACTAGTAAAAATATTAAACATTTAAAACCCTTTTTTTACTTATCTATGTTGGTATGCAATTATCATTCCGCCATGCATCTCATTGCGTGTCCTTACAACTAAATTCCGTATTAAAATTTGCCATTTCTCAACAATTTAACTTAAAAACTTCTGAAAACTCCGAAAAGGTTATCACGTTTATTAAATTAGACGCAATTACAAAATTGTGTATATATTTCTCCTCTATTACACCCTGTAATTTAAACAGACGCCTAGTGCGAAGTGATGAAGTGAAACATTCAGAAATTAAAGCCTAACTCGACCAATTTTTGTAACACATCACGAACCACCAATGACACGACATACTCGGCAATTTGCCGAACAAGAAATGCCTATAAATATGCCCCGAACACTGTCATTTACTTCGCACTCAAAAATGCTAATTTTTCGTCTTGTAAAACGCACATGTCGCCCAGAATCATATAGTAAATACACAGCCCAGCCGTTACATTAGAGTATATCATCTGTTTCATTTCAGTATTCATAAGAAACAGTATTTAAGTCTAAATAAAATAATAAAAACAATAGAAACACAGACAATAAAGAATACACGCTTCAATGATTTAAAAATACTAGCTTAAATATATGAATTAAGTTGTTTCACGTGCTATAATAATCGTATTATAAATGATAAACGGAATGTGGGCTTTAGTAAACATCTTCAGGCTTAATTCTACCGCGTGCTTTGTAATAAATCGAAATACGTAATTTAAAATGAATAATCGGAAAATAACAAGAATTATTTTAATCTGACTTGTATATTTTAAAAGAAAGGGATATAAGAACAAAGGGTTTAATAATAATAATAAGAAACTTTATTGTCCAACGGCATAAACTTACAGGACAACTAGAAGGAATATAAATAAAGGGTGTATCAAATTTCGCGGTTTTTTTAAAGAATAAATAAAAGACATAATTTCCATTCCTGAAGTATCAATTATGACATTTATATGCGAAAAATAATATCTGCCAAATGCCTCCTCTTGCAGCTCCGCAGACGTTCACTCTTTTGTTAAAATTTTCAATAACTTTTGACATAATTGAGGCCCCATCTCACCAATAACACGAATAATTTCATCTTTCGCAGGAATTGATCGTGGATTGTTTTTATAAACCTGACTTTTCACATAACCCCAAAGAATATAGTCTAACGGTGTCAAATCACATGATCTTGGTGGTCACTTAACATCACGGTTTCTTTAGATTACACGTCCAGGAAATTTTTCTCTCAATAAATCAATTGATTCGTGTGCAAGATGAGGTGTAGCGTCATCGTGTTGAAACCACATATCCTCTAGATCAATATTCATTAATTCAGGCCACAAAAATTCGGTTATCATCCGACGATATCGATCACCATTGACGGTTACAGCTTCACCAGCAGCGTTTTGAAGGAAACAAAGTCCAATTACACCTCCTGACCATAATGCACACCAAACAGTAACTCGTTTAGGATGCATAGGTTTCTCATGAATAATTCGTGGATTTTCCTCACCCCAGATACGGCAATTTTGTTTATTAACATAGCCACCAAGTGCAAAATGTACCTCATCGGAAAACATTATTTATTGAGAAAAATCAGTTGGTTGTTCATTGATGAAATTGACAAACGAACGACGTTTTAAATGATCTAATGGCTTCAGTTCCTGTGTTATTTGAACCTTGTATGCCTTCGGAGCTTCCTTGTGTAAAATACGCCATGTTGTTGATCCACTAAGTCCAAGTTGTTGTGAACGTCGTCTAATGGACATTTCAGGATCTTCGGCAACACTTTCACGAACCAAACCAATATTTTCTTGTGAACGACCTCAAACTTCGACGGCGTTCTTTGGACGATGAATTTCGTGACGGTCGTCCCGCAAATGTTACTGTGTCGGAAAACATTAATGCAGTGTCTGAATTGATAATGCAAGACCGTCGTGCGACATACTGTGAGATCGAGGTATCTCTAGGTATTAGTAACACCAGCGTGTATAAGATCCTGCATGAACCTTTAGCCGTTAACGACTAAATGTTCATGCAGGCTATGTTCACGTTGGGTACCACATAATTTGACAACCTCTCAAAAAAGGACTCGCATCGATTGGTGCCAAGAAATGCACAAAAAATACAAAGGCGGTGCTTCAAAGAACATTTCTAAAGTCATCACAGGTGATGAATCTTGGATCTCTACGTATGAACCCGATAATAAACAGCAATCGTCTGTATGGGTGTAAGTTGAACCAAAACCAACAAAAGTTGTTCGCGCTCGAAGCACATCAAAACAAATGGTCGCCTGTTTCTTCGGAAAAAACGGTCACGTTGCAACCGTACCTTTAGATAGTTGTGGAACGGTCAATTCCGAATGGTACACAACTATTTGTTTGCCAAAAGTTTTTGAAGAAATAAGGAAAACAAACCGAAAACGACAGATCATTCTCCACCATGACAATGCGACCTCTCACAGATTGGTTCAAACAATTAAACAATCCGCCGTACAGCCCTGATCTAGCACCCTATAATTTCTTTTTGTTCCCACAAGTAAAGAGTAAACTTCGTGGTCAACGGTTTTCTACGCAGGAAGAGGCACTTGAAGCATTCAAAACTCATATTTTGGAGATGTCGCCTTCACAGTGACAGCAATGCTTTTCGGATTGGTTTAAACGAATGCAAAAGTGCATTGATTTTCAAGGAGAATTTTGAAAAGCAACAAAACTATTTTCGAAAATAAAATTTTTTTTTTGTTTGCTATTCATGAAATATAAACGGCTACTGTTGTACATATGTTCATATAAAAGGAAGAATTGGTTAAGAATTGTATCTTTGCAGAAATTATTGATTGTTAAAATTAGCAAATTTAATAAATAGAATAATTTTCAATGATTGAATATTCAGCATTCCAATATAAAATACATACTACCAACAAGAAGAAATCACATATAAGTTGCACCAATTTATCTAAGATTAAGTGTAATTGAAGACTCTGCAAGTCAGTAAAACTTTTCCTTTTCAATGCAGTTTCGAAATTACAAATAACACCGGTAAGTGCTGCGAAAGAAAAATGATCGTTTTCTTTTTTCCTGACAAGACATTCTTTACTGAACCGCATAAGCAAATGGATATTTTTCAATCGCATGACTCCCGGCGAAAGCCAGTGGGAACCTCGTGACAGTGAAGACAATAGTCGACATATGTACCCCGAAATTGCTATGGCCTGACGGTGTAGTGTGTAACAACCGACGGATCCCCGCATATAATAACCCGTTGCAAACGGAGTCTGTGTGAGAATTTACGCCCCAATTTCGAATACTCCTTCAAATATATGTTGTTTTAATACCATACGTTATAATCACTTAAATATGTATGTTTAAAATTTCGTAAGAGTTTAAGGAAGTGTTCGTGATACAAGAATAGGAGTCTGTTCGAAAAAATGTGCTATTTTTTCGCTGGAAGGTATGTATAAACGCAACTCGGTTATTAGTTATATAAGACCAGAAAGTTTGGGAGCAAAATTTTCAAGAAAAAGAAAACATTCGTTATTATATGAAATCTACGAGAGCGTTTAATAATAACATGCACAAATCATGTACATTCACTCAAATGGTAATGTACAGTTTGTTCCAAAAGCAGTATCCCTCAATCGCGTCGTGACCATTTCTAACACAGAATTTTTGTATTTAATGAGGCGATATCTATTGCCTTGTTCGGAAAGCACGCCATTTTCAAATAGCTGCATGTAGACAATTTTATGAAAAACTAAAAGGTGATCTAAATTGAACATCAGAATTGGAATTGCGCGCCATTTGCTTTTTTGAATGTTGAAAGTTTACGCTGCCGTCCATAAATGAGGGATCATATACTATCGATAGAATTGCTCTGTCTTTATACCTGGGTTTCGGTAGGAACAATTAAAATAACAGAGGAGAGTAGCACCTCAGTTTGACCAAATCGTGGCCTCGATATTAGACTGCATTTAGGAATTATTAATACTGTGGCGTCCATATACCATCTCTACTAGTTTGAATCTATCCATGTATCTCAAACTCAGGTATAATTCTAGAACGCGGCCACAGATAGGTTGAGGAAGAGCAGCAACCCTCTCTAAGGCACTTTTTTTTATTTGTTTTCTTCCTTCTACACGTTGCAAGGTTAATTTTTAGACGAGGTGGAAAGAAAGGGAATGGCAGGGTGTGAAAAACGAACCCAATGGAGACAAAATACAAAGGTGATCTGAAAAGTTTCCGACCTCAACGTGAAGATGGTAGCACTCATCAATAAAAGCTAGGGAATGTAGTTGGGTGTCTATTGTCAGGTACTCACCAAAGTTTCAGCCATTTTTGACGCGCAGTTGTTATTTGACAGTCCTTTGAGTGAGTCGATGTGAAAGTCGAGTAACGAGCTGTCATTAAATATTTGTTTCTGAAGGCAATCGCCTACGCAAATCAAAGACGAGTTGGACTCTGTGTACGGCGACTCTGCACCATCATTTACCACAGTGAACTATTGAGCAGTTGAATTTAAACGTGGCTGTAAGAGCTTGGGAAACGATGAATTTTCGGGACGTCCAAAAAGGTGCAAAAACTGCAACTACTGACGATAACATCTCTAAACTTCACCAATTGGTGCTAGACGACCGTCGAATTAAAGTGAGAAAGATAGCTAAGGCTATGAATATGTCCAAAGAACGTGTTTGTTACATGTTAAATCAAGATTTAGGCATGAGAAAGCTGTCCGCGTGTTGGGTGCCGCGTTTGCTAACGTTAGTCAAAAAATGTGTTGGAATGAACATTTCCAACGCTCTGTTGGCGCAGATTAGGCGCAATAAATCCGAGTTTTGGCGCCAATTAATTACTGTGGATGAAACTTAGATACACCATTATACGCCCGAAACAAAAATGCAGTCAAAACAGTGGACTGCAAAGGGGGAACCGGCTCCAAAAAAACGAAAACTATTTTTGCGCGGCTGGGAAAGTGATGGCGACTGTTTTTTGGGATAGTCATGAAATTATGTTAATCTATTATCTACAAAAAGGAAAAATTATTACAAGAGCATACTACGCATCATTACTTGACAAGCTGAAGGCAGAAATTGTGGAAAAACGGACACATTTGCAGAAAAAGGAAATCCTGTTTCACCAAGACAACGCGCCGTCTCACACCATGACGAAAATCCACGAATTACGGTTTGAACTGCTTGACCATCCACCTTATTCATCAGATCTAGCCCCAAGCGACTTCTTTTTTTCCCTCATCTAAAAATTGCGCTCGGAGGACAGAGACTTTCGTCAAATGAGAAAACAACCACCTTCATGAACAATTATTTTGCAGAGAAAAACGTCGAATATTATTTGGACAGGTTGAAGAGATGGGAGCATCGCTGAGAGAAGTGTGTGGAGTTACAAGAAGACTATGTAGAAAAATAAATATAAATTTTAAGAAAAAATGTGTTGTATCTTTGTTAGGTCGGAATGTTTTCAGACCACCCTCGTATAAACTCCATCAGCCTTACACCTAGTTGTAGAAAGGCTCAGGATCAAATAAGTAAGTAAAAAAAACATTTACTAGAGATGCCTATTCTGTTTCTAGCATTGTAATTAAAAATTGTAGACATATGTTATTAAGTAGTCTTATGCATATATTTAATTTAATTTTAAATTGCTTTTATAACTAATACTAAAAACACGTTTGTACGTATTTGTTTTTCGTTCGTTTTTTTTCTGTTACTTAATTTCGATGTTTATTTATTCAAATTTAAAAATTTTATGTTTATGTATTCATTCATATGTTTATTGCTTATTATTATAGAACTTCCCCATTTAGTAAAGGCAAATTTACTTCTTTTTGTTCCGTCTACTTTAGTCAATACCATCGATCCTGGCATCTATGACACGGACGACACTAAAACATCTCAAGACGAATTTACAACATACCACACGAGGCAGGGGCTGGAACATTCAGCTAATAGCTACTTATGTTTTACAACCGATGAAAAACACTCATAAATAACTTACGATGACGTGTCATTAAATTAGGACTCAATTTATGACCTAACAACCTGCATTAGGGAAAGGCAATTTCGATGTCGTTGATCGTCCATGTCCGCCGTATCACATCCACCACCAGCACTATCTATACTTCACTCCCATCGCGCGCTGTACACGTAGGTATAGGTACGAACAGAACGACATTAACGTTGATGATTTAGCGTACAGTATTTTGCAAGAATGCTCATATGTCATACACCAAAAAGGCGTTTGCTATTTTTTTTTTCTCCGCGTTTGTTTTTTTAAACGTGTTTTATTATGGGCACCTCCTCTTCATTTTATTATCCCGTTAATAATACATGATTGAAGAATGCACGGAAGAGTATAATCACGAGGACATTAAGGTGTATGCAAAATTAACTGTTCGGGGATTATATTTAAGGGACTAGCAATAACTTTTGCTGTAATTTTATGACGTGTTCTTAGAAACTTCAGAATAAATCGCATCTACAATCTCACATTAATTACGAAAGAAGTTAACTTGGGTTGCTTGAATTTTTAAAATGTTTACTTTCATTTAGTTCGGCGACACAAACAATTCAAAAAAATATCCATAAATGAAAATTCAAGGAACTAATTTCATACAAAATTAAATACAAAACTCACCTGTGTGATTTTCACAAAGTATTGTGAGTTTTTGTTTAATTTTGTTATGGATTTTCATCAAGTGAAGGCCACACCAGTTAATGAATTTCATACGTCTTCTCATAATGTGCATTAAATTCATAATTTTGTTGCCATGTCGAATATCCTGCAGCGTTCTATTATGAGTCCACTTTTGTTTCATCTGTAGTCTATTTTTAAACCAAAAAGAGTTTCAAATTATCTGCGCTGAAAGGTGCATCTGTGATTGGTTGTTCTGCAGACAGGTTTACACAGGCGAAATGGGCGATCATTAGGGCATTTAACGTATCTACATAATCTGTCGCAGAGAAAACCGAACTTTTTTAAAATAGTAATTCTTAGTGGCGCCATCTATGAAAAAAAATATACGTCGATAAGATAGATCTTTCACCAATGTTATGTCAAAATATCATGACATTTGCATGATTACAAGCAGAGAAATTGCGCATAAAGTATCAGTGTGTATTTGTCATCGGTCGACAAATGAATTTTGAACGAAGAGCAAATATCGAGTTTTGTTTTAAACTCGGTAAATCGCTTACTGAAACGTTTAATTTGATGAAACATGTGTATGGTGATGCATGTTTATCACTTATGAGTGTGTATGAGTGATATAAACGATTTAAAGGCGGTCGTACGGACATAAATGACGACGAACATCCTGGTGCAAAAAAATCTGTGGTTACGGAAAGTAACATCGAACTTATCGCATTTTGACACAGCATTTGTAAATGAGAAACATTCGTGCAAGATTGGTTAATAAACTCATTTTTACATATGTATTTCTAGCTGTTTCATATTTCGCATAATTCGCAGTACTCTTTTCTGAAGAAGAAATATTCTTCTCGCGTCCACAGACATTCCCCATAAAATAATGCCATAAGTTGCAATCGCGTGAAAATTCGAAAAATATGTTAACCGGACCGCCTGGTGAGTGGAAACATGTTTTATTCGTCACACACTGTAGATTGCGGCGTTTAGTTTTTTTGTCGTTTCCAATACAGGCTGTGACCAATGTAGCTTGCTATCCATTGTTTTACAGCCGTTATAGTTATTAACGTGAGCGTTTGGGTTTTATTCGTATTCAACGACAAGTTGTTACTATTTAACCGTTTGTTCAATTCATTTGTAATTTTAGAAAAAAAACTCGAAACTTTTTTATTGAATTCTACGCATTGCCACCGATGCTCTAAGTATGAAGTCAATAAAGCATGGCCACTACCCCGAATTCCATAAAAGTATAATTTACCCAGCAATATTTCGTGATTGACGTTGTCAAAGGCTTTTGTTAAATCGTAACATACTAATTGTATTCTGTCTTTGACATCCAAGGCATAGTGCACAAAGAGTTTGTACCAACAGTCAATGCTGTATATTATCTTGGTGGTATGAAGCGTATTTTAGCGCGTGTTCGTGGTGTGCGCCCTGACTATCGTGGCGTTTGTTAAATGATATTGCACCATCTCATCGCTCGACGCTTATCACTGATTTTCTAACTACAAATGGCATTTTAACCACCAACCATTCACCGTATTCACCGGATTTGGCACCCTGTGATATCTATCTATTCTCCAAATTACATTTGCCGGTGAAAGGACAGCGTTATGCCGACGTCGGAGCGATTAAAAAGTCGTCGACAGCAACCTTGAAGAACATCTCTGAAGATGAACTTAACTACTTGTTAATTGACCGCGCAAAACGTTGTATTGAAGCTGAAGGCGACTACTTTGAATAAAATAAATGAATTTTACCAAAATAGTAAGCTTTCGTTTTTGTATTTTAAAAAAATTCGGTTTTCTCTGAGACAGACTGCGTATATACTTAATTCTGAAGTATTTAATCCTTATTAAATTCAATTCTTATCAAACAAGGAACTATATTATTTATATTTTTAATGCACAATATCCTAATTTATTCCACAATCGAAATATTATCACATTTTTCATTAATAAAAAGTATTAAAATATTTATTCCTTAAATCGACCTATCTTAACGTTACATAACTTATAAGTTTTATAAAAAAAATTCTCTAGCAAGCGCACGACGTCAATAGAGATGGTAATACACGGCGTGTGTAATAAACTAAATTGAAATACTAAATTAATAAACCAAGTAATTAAAATGCTTAACAAGTAGGTGTGGTACCCACAACCTTTAATTTGCTGCCCACACAGGAAAGATATGTAGATATCAGAGAGGACTAAATACAAAGACGACCTATAACCTGGTGCTTTTCTCGAGACCTACACGAATTAGTATTGTACAATTATTAATTTATCTTTATCAGATTGTTGCGGTGCGAACTAAATGATTTATTACTCACAGAATGTCCTCTATAATCGTGTTAATATATCGTGATAATTCAAACAAATGCAGCCTTTCGCGCAAGATTTTCTGATAAAGCGACCGTTGCGTACTGAGATATTATATATTGCAAAAATGACAACAAAATAGCGTTTAATTAATGCTTCGAGCTTCGTTAAATTTGATAATTAAGTTATTTAATTAACCTTACATGTAGCAGCAGAAGAGTATCTAGAAGCAAAAGCTAAAACAACAGCTAAAAGCTTTTGGTGGAACGAAAGAACTGGATTAGTGTCTGAAGAAAGACTGCATCTCAAATTGTTGGTAACAGACGATGCAGAAGAAGACCGCGAACATTATAATAGATGTAATGCACAATAGTTGGTGTATCGACTTTTGGTGGTATTCTTATAGCATTATCTGAGAGCTTTGCTTTTCAGAATTTAGACACCTGATTTAGAAATGGCATCGTAAGTGCTGCTGGTGAAGCTGTAACTGTAAAAGGTGATCGATATCGTCGTATAATAACCGAATTTTTGTGGCCTGAATTAATGAATATCGATCTAGAGGATATGTGGTTTCAACAGGATGGCGCTACACCTCACTTTCCACACGAATCAATTGATTTATTGAGAGAAAAGTTTCCTGGACGCGTAATCTCAAGAAATGGTGATGTTAATTGGCCATTAAGATCATGTGATTTGACACCGTTAGACTATTTTCTTTGGGGTTATGTGAAACGTCAGGTTTATAAAAACAATCCACAATCAATTCCTGCTTCGAAAGATGAAATTATTCGTGTCATTGGTGAGATAGAGCCTCAATTATGTCAAAATGTCATCGAAAATTTTAACAAAAGAGTGGACATCTATGGAGATTCAAGAGGAGGCCATTTGGGAGATATTATTTTTCGCATATAAATGTCATAACTGATACTTCAATTACCAATGTTTTCCAACACAGTAACATTTGCGGGACGACCGTCACGAAATTCATCGTCCAAAGAACGCCGTCCAAGTTTGAAGTCTTTCACAAGAAAATATTGGTTTGGTTCGTGAAAGTGTTGCCGAAGATTCTGAAATGTCCATTAGACGACGTTCACAACAACTTGGACTTAGTGGATCAATAACATGGCGTATTTTACAGGTTCAAATAACACAGGAACTGAAGTCATTAGATCATTTAAAACGTCGTTCATTTGTCAATTTCATCAATGAACAACCAGCTGATTTTTCTCAAAAAATAATGTTTTCCGATGAGGCACATTTTGACCTTGGTGGCTACGTTAATAAACAAAATTGCCGTCCGTATCTGGGGTTACCTAATCCTAAAAACTGTTTGGTGTGCATTATAGTCAGGTGGTATAATTGGTCCTTACTTCTTTGAAAATGCTGCTGGTGAAGCTGTAACTGTCAATGGTGATCGATATCGTCACATGATAACAGAATTTTTGTGGCCTGAATTAATGAATATTGATCTAGAGGATAAATGGTTTCAACAAGATGGTGCTACACCTCACTTTCCACACGAATCAATTGATTTATTGAGTGAAAAGTTTCCCGGACGCGTAATCTCAAGAAATGGTGATGTTAATTGGCCAGTAAGATCATGTGATTTGACACCGTTAGACTATTTTCTTTGGGGTTATGTGAAAAGTCAGGTTTATAAAAACAATCCACAATCAATTCCTGCTTCGAAAGATGAAATTATTCGTGTCATTGGTGAGATAGAGCCTCAATTATGTCAAAATGTCATTGAAAATTTTAACAAAGGAGTGGACGTCTGTGGAGCTGCAAGAGGAGGCCATTTGGCAGATATTATTTTTCGCGTATAAATGTCATAACTGATACTTCAATTACCAATAAAAAGTTTGTGAAATCGCATCGTTACGGGTGATGAAAAATGGATTCATTACAGCAACCCAAAGAGAACAAAATCATGGGGACTGCCCAGTCATGCTTCTACGATGTCGGTTCGGCCGAATATTCACGCTGAGAAAGTTTTGCTGTGTATTTGTTGGGACCAGGGCGGTGTTATTTATTATGAGCTGTTGAAACCGAACGAAACCATCACTGGGGAACGGTATCGAACTCAATTAATGCGATTGAGCCGAGCACTGCGCGAAAAGCGGCCACATTGGGACACCGGTTAAATTAAATAAAAAACATTATGCAACAGTTCAAAAGAAGCTCCTAAAAATATCTGCTTTTCACCCATAACCTCGTAAATTTATGCCTCTTCAATCCTTGCAGTTTTAAAATATTTTATTATGGTTTTATATTTAAGAGGAGAAAAGTTATCTAAAAAATGTATTCTTTATTATTCAACACTAAAATACTAATATGTAGATAGAGAACCATCTGCTTCTTAAACTGTGTTTAAGTATGATGCTTACTGAAAAGACCACAAATATTGTTTTAGTTTGTATTAATTATATATGTACATAGACTAATGTTTTTATTTTTCCCCGTTTCAGATAAATGAGTTTAATCGCTCATTGAGTCGATCCGGGCAATGTTTCGGCCACCACGATACTACCACTCACGCCAGGAAATCCCCACAGGAACCGGACAATCGCACCATCTACAACAGGAGCAAGGTATACAATAGGTGAGAGACGAATATGGTAATGTGTAACCCGATCTTATCACCGGTTAACATCAGTGAAAACCCACGCGGCACACCTGTGTACGACATCCCATAGCTAGTACTACCACCCTCGTGAACACAATTATTCACCCTTCCAGTCTAGACACTCTCGAACACCGTCAAAGATTCCACAAGGAGCGAACGTTACGAAGTATTCTTTCAAAAGGGAGTCTAATCAAATAGATACACATATATACATACGTACGTACATGTACGCGAACACATCCACGTTCATTCACTTGTTGTCTATTCAACACACAATACAATGATAAAAAGTGGTGAATGGGTGGACACTCTCATATATTCCTGTCTTCAACGTTTTTATTTCATTTACTTGCTTTCCGACTGATTATATACGACGTATGTCTTGCGTCAATGCATATTTTTTACAGATATTTCGATGTAAACTCGTATTTCACTTACGTTTAATCAAATTTGTAGAATACATAATATGAAAATTCCATATTTTGAAGTTTGTTCAACGCAGATATTTTATTTCGATTTTTATACTTCTTTCAACTTTCCCATTTCTAACCCTTTCCCGTCTAGAACGTTATTTGTGATCCTTTCTTTATATACTTTAAATAATACTGGGGTGATGATAATTTATTATACAAAGGGTACTAGGAAAGTTTTGCAATTTGACGCAACAATGAATCGTAGGAAGCTGCTTGTTGCTGCATGTTGAGACATGTTCGTACGTGCATAGTAGCCGCCGCGTCATTTCGATGGGCTCAGTTATTCATTAGCAGTGAGACTGTAAAGTGCTTGCGGCCGGGAAGGTCACGAACGTCAGTTGCGGAGGAAAACGTTACTACTGTGAGGAAAATGCTTGACGAGGACAGACGAGTGACCTACCAACAGATAGAGGGTACTTCAGGCCTAAACGCACCAGCAATTCGTTCGATTCTGCATAATCATTTGCACGTGAAGAAACTTTGTTCTCTCTGGGTGCCGCATCGGCTGACTGAAGAGCAGATGACACGACGTGTGACTTGGTGCCGCGAGATGCTAAAAAAGTTTAATAAGGGACAATCTCGGTAGGTGAACAACATCGTGACAGATGACGAGACTTGGCTGTACTATTACGATGTGCCGACCAAAGCTCAAAACAAAGTTTGGGTCTTTGATGATGAGGACACACCCGTAATTGTCAGAAAATCCCGATCTGTTAAGAAGAAAATGATAGCTGTATTTTTCGAATCGAGTGGAATTGTGGAACGAGTCGTTTTGGACACAGAGACGACAGTCACAGCTAAGTAGTATACTGAACAGTGCCTACCTAAAGTCATTGGATCTATGTAGAACCTGCGGTCAAAGTCAAGAATGGACACCTGGTTCCTCCATCACGAAACTTCTCGAGCACCGTCCCTACAGTCTAGATCTTGCTCCCTGCGACTTTACACTGTTCCCGCATGTGAAAATGAAGCTAAAAGAGAGGTGGTTGTCCAGTAATGAAGACCTACTGCGGGCTGGGGACAACGAGTCTGCTTTACTCCCTTGGCAGAACTGGTTTAAATATTGGTTTCGGAGGATGGAAAGATGTATTGAGTGTAGAGGAAATTACTTTGAAAAAAATTAAATAAACGACGCTGTATTGCAAAACTTTCCTAGTACCCTTTGTATATATACTTAATACATAGTAGGTATAATAAATGTATACAATGCATTTATATCCCTTGTATATTATATTAGATCCTCTCTGTTAGTTATATTATTAATATATTAAAGGTAAATATACTTCATTAATAGATATCTACAGACTACAGGGCATCTTTCCAACTATACCGCTCGTATGATCTTGTTTTTGATAAAGTTGACACAATAATAGGTCTTTTCCAAAATTTTTAACGATTCAGGCCAAAAAATTTGATTGACAATGAAAAACTTGCATTTTTTTACGTAGACTACTTAAAAAATATCTCAATTCTCATACAAAAGCTTTTACTTTATTTTAAAGAGCATCGAAAATACACCTTGTTTCAAAAAGAATATACGTATTAGAAAGTATTATTTTGTCCAAAGTATCGATCGCTGCTCCTCGGCTCGGCTATTGGAAAAACGAATACATAGTCTAGTTTATTTAATAGCCGCTAGATGTCAGTTGTCTTCTGTTTTTCTTGGTAACCGTCATATGTTTAAAATGGCTACTCCGCAGCAGAAATCATTTTGTGTTCTCGAGTTTGCGAAATGCAATTCCGTGATTACAGTGCAAAGACGTTTCAGGTTGAGCTACCAAATTGATCCTCCGAATGGGTGGAACGTTCGCAGATGGTATCGACAGTTTGTAGATACAGGATGTGTATGTAAAGGAAAGAGTCCTGGCCGCCCTCGTGTTTCTTAAGAAAATGTTGCACGAATTCAAACTGCTTTCCAACGTAATCCTTCAAAATCAACTCGTCGTGCCAGTTGGGAGTTACAACTGCCTTCAACAACAATTTGGCGTGTTTTGAGACGTCGGTTTGTGATGAAGCCGTACAAGTTACAGTTGTTACAAGCTCTACGTCCTGATGATAAACGGAAACGTGTGGCATTTTGCAACGAGATTCATGATGATATTGACAATGATAACACTCTCGCACAACGCATCGTGTTCAGTGATGAAGCGACTTTCCATGTCAGTAGTCTGGTAAAAAAACACAATATTCGAATTTGGCGTCTACAGAACCCACATGCAGCCATTGAACATGTACGAGATTCGCATAAAATCGATGTATTTTGCGCGATATTCCGATCAACTGTTTCTGGCCCATTCTTCTTTGATCGAAACACGGTTAACGGTCAGCAGTATCTCGCTATATTACAAAACTGGTTGTTTCCGAGGCTACACGAAGACGACTTCCTTTTTCAACAAGACGGGGCACCCCCTCACTGGAGTCGCCAAGTGCGTGAATATCTGAATGAAACTCTACCGAATCGTGGAATTGGTCGTTAAGGAGCTGGTGACTTTACATGTTTCAGCTGGGCTCCACCGTACCGGATTCAACACCCTGTGGCTTCATCCTGTGGGGTTTCGTTAAAGACAACGTTTATGTACCACCACCCCCACAGAAGTGGATTTTTGAAGAACCGGATCCGTACTGCCATAAGATCGGTGACGAACGACATGCTTGCCCGAGTATGGGAGGAATTTGAGTATCAATGTGATATTGTTCGTGTCGCTGATGGAGGACATATTGAACATCTGTAATCTGAACGTAAGAGGTTCGTAAATATGTGTGTAAAGTTTCGTATGTCTTAAAGTTTAATAAATATATGCATTCGAAATACGTATATTCTTTTCGTATAACATTTAGAATGTCCGCTTTAAAATATGAATGCACTCTGCTAAAAACTATCTGTAAGTGAATTTTAGAAAAAACTTGTTTTTGTGTGGCCCAAACAATGAGAGTAATCCTAGTTATTTTTATGTTTCAGATTTATTCGGCAAACAGATGATATTACTCGCTACGTGTGACGCTGAAGAGTGTTAAATTTTTTAAACTTTCATTTCTCTATAATACCTTTGATAGAACATTTTTCTGGTCAACAGTTTGAATAAAGAAAAATTTACACAAGGTCGAACACAAACGTATAAATGAAAAGTACTTCAAGTTTAATCTTAGAGGGAAGATTAATTAAGCTGGTTATGAAGTGTGCAATAATATGGTAAGAAAAGGAATTAGGAGAGAACAGAAGAGAGAGACCCAGAACAACATAGAGCAATAGCTTTGATGAATTACATTGTTTGACTAATTATATTCTATTAAACCAAATTGAAGTTTAGATGGAATCTGTAATCGACAAACTAAAATCTGTCGTAATTGATTATGAACTACGGCGGACAGATACGAGAGGGCGTTAAGTGTGCAAAAGAACAATTAAAAATATACGTATTCTTATAACATATAGGTATTTTATGTTCAATCAATAAAAAAATTATTTTATTTCGAATTGGAATTCCAATCTAAATCGGACACTTAATTTGGACTACTTGTGCAATATGTTCAATATTTTGAAAGTGTTGTAAGTGCATATCTTTCTAAACTATGTTCAAAAATTATAATGATGAAATACGAGGGATGTTTCCAAAGTCCTGGGAATTACATGTAATTTTTATAATTTTGTTAATTTTCGTCAATATTACAATGTCGTTTTTCAACATAATCTCCATTTAACTGAATACACTTATTCCAACGATAAACTAATTTTTCTAAGCAGTCCTCAAAGAAGTTTTTCGGTGTCTTGTCGATCCACCTATATATGGCACGTTTTACGTCAGTTAAACTTTCAAATCGAACACCCCGTAAGGGTTTTTTCAAATCTGGTAAAAGATGGTAATCACTGGATGCAAGATCCGGGGAATAAGGTGGGTGCGGTAGCAATTTCCATCGTAAATCGTTCAAAACATTCTTCGTTTTTCTTGCGGTGTGTGGTCTTGCATTATACTGTTGCAATAACGGACGCTTATGCAACCTTCCAAGCCGTTTTTTTACTAGTGCCTGACGCAGTGGTGCGGATAATAAATTTGAATAATATTCTGCATTAATTGTAGTACCTCTCGGCAGATAATCCATGAAAATAATCCCTGCGCAATCCCAGAATACAGTAAGCATTGCCTTTCCAACAGACGGAACTGCACGTGCCTTAAGTGGAGGCCCTTCTTCAGGTTTGCGCTATTCTTTGGATTGACTTTTCGTGTCAGGATTGAAATAAGGAATCCACGTTTCGTCAGTGGTTATTATTCGTTGCCAAAATTCATCACCGTAACGGGCTAACAGCTCTTGAAGTTGACGACAAGTATCGGACCTATTGAGTTTCTGTTCTGGTCCCAACAGCCTTGGCACCTAGGGCGCCGAAACCTTGCCAACGCTCAAACAATCATGAAGATGTCATGAACTTGTCGTGCACCTATCCCTAGGTGTACACTAATTTGACGAATAGTCATTCGCCTGTCGTCTTTCAATAAGTTTTCGACGGCAGTAATGTTTCTTTCATTTACCGACGTGCTTGGCCATCCACTGCGTGGATCGTCTTCTAGTGATGTTCTACCGGCTTTAAAGCGATCAATCCACCGATAAACAGTACTTTTGGATTCTGCAGATTCACCAAATACTCCTTCCAGATGACTAATAATTTCTAACGTTTTCACATCTTCTTTCCACAAAAGAAAAATTATCGCTCTTTGAGATTTTGCAGCGCGTTCCATGGTTACAAAAACAGTGCTACTAAAACGTGTCTACATCAGTCGAATACCTGAATCAGACTGAACAATGTTGTACTAAACAGTTGCATAAACATGTTAAGACTTGTCTAACATCAATAACATTGCGTATAAGTTCTGCGTTATTTAATTATAGCACCAATTCCGAGAATATTGGAAACACTGCTCGTACATAAGCAGACTATGTATTATTATTACAATTTCTAGTTTTTTCAACTCACATTAAATTAACAGCTTATTGAAATTTTTATAATTACTTTTCCCATTATTTATTCATTAAAACGAACCTCCTATGCATTGAGGAATAACGACGTAATTAAGAAGTCATATATTCACAAATACCACTCAACACTTACCAAGAAGGAATCCCAGACGTACATAAATACGCTACAATTTGAAATCTTGAATAATTGCTCAGTTATGCACTGACATTAAAACAAAACCCTACCTTAGACGGATTTCGCAATTCTGAAATGCAAATGAGCTGTAAAAGATCGAGACGGCTTAGAAAACTTGCAGTTCAGTTAAATATCTGAACGATCTTAATTAATCTCCTGGTAATTACTGGTCTGGTCTACTCGGCCACCTAGCGGTGAAATAGATAATTATGGGGGTGCAGCTAATAGCCATTGTAATTAGTGACGGCCTTTATTAATCCGTGAAAAATTCGCCAGGTGGCTTCTGTGTCATGAAAATATATTACTCAATTATTCCACTTCTTTTTCAGAAAGTTTCCTCGCGAAGTTCTGGCCCTAACGGGATTATTTCATTAAAACTAATTCTATGCGGAAAGAGAGTTAACAAACTTGTTTTATTCTGAGTAATTTATATTTGTAAAAATGAGGTGTCTAGTTATGCATCTCCTAAAATACATCTTCTAAATTGTAGCAAGCAATTTAACTATTCTCGAACTTTTACTTGTATGAGCCAAAAGTATTCTCCACACATACAATTCGCAAAATTTGACCTGGCATTTTTCATATTTTAAATTTCTGATATCACACCTCTAGTGTTAGGGTAAAAGGGCAGAACACACAGTCTGTCTCAGAGAAAACGGAACTTTTTTAAAATAAAAACAAAAGCTTACTATTTTGGTAGAATGCATTTATTTTATTCAAAGTAGTCGCCTTCGGCTTCAATGAAACGTTTTGCATGGTCAATTAACATGTCGAATTAATTTTTAAGTTCATCTTTAGTGATGTTCTTCAAGATCGCTGTCGACGCCTTTTTAATGGCTTCGACGTCAGCATAACGCTGTCCTTTCATCGGCGAATGTAGTTTGGAGAATAGATAGAAACCATAGGAGGCCAATTCCGGTGAATGGTTAATGGTTAAAATGCCATTTGTAGTTAGAAAATCAGCGATAAGCGTCGAGCGATGAGATGGTGCATTATCATGTAACAAACGCCACGATATTTAGGGCGCACACAACGAATACGCCCCAAAAGGCGCTTCATAACACCAAGACAATACACAGACTGTTTGACTAGTTGGTACAAACTCTTTGTGCACTACGCCTTTGGAACCATAAAAACGAATTAACATCGTCTTCACTGTTGAATTCTCCAAACGGCTTTTTTTCAGTCTTTCTTCGCTCGGATGCTTCCTTTCAGGAACAATAGAATACCTGAAGGTTTCGTCCTTTTTTGAGCCTTTAATCAAGTCTGTACAATGTTGAATTCAGTTAGCTTATGTGATACAAACCTTGCACAAATATTTCTCAGTTCCAAATGCTGTATCAAAGTCCGAAAAGTTCAATGTTACTTTCCATAACCAAAAATTTTGTTGCACCAGGATGTTCGTCATTTATGTCTGTACGACCGTATTTAAATCGTTTATATCACTCATACACACTCGTACGTGATAAACACGCATCATCATACACTTGTTTCATCAAATTAAACGTGTCAGTAAACGATTTTCCGAGTTTAAAACAGAACTTTATATTTGCTCTTAGTTCAAAATTCATTTTTCGACCAATGCCAAATACACAGTATTAGTTTATGGGCAATTTCTCTGCTTCTAATCATACAAATGTCATGTTATTTTGACATAACATTGGTGGAGATCTACCTCACCGACATATATGTTTGTTAACAGATGGCGCCACTAAGAATTACTATTTTAAAAAAACTTCGACTTTCTCTGCGACAGACTGTGTATAAGTTACATTGTGGAAGCTATTCGCTGTTGAAAATTTTAAAATTTTCACTTAATTTTTTGCTCAAATTTTGCCTCCCATTCTTACATATTTAACTGAATAATATATGTAAATTCATGTCCACCAGTAATCCTTAAAGCAATGACAAGTTTCGCAGATGTCCCTAATTTTTAAAAATGCGTAAAATACAAAATTGTAGGCAAATCATGTAGTTATCGTTAACTGGAAGATAAGTAGGTATAATAATGTATTTGCGTAGGAACAATAAAAAGGGAGCACATCTGAAGATACTCTGACCTGAGGGCACCGCCTAATAACAGACTTCTACACATAATTGAATGTTACTAAAGCAACCATATCTCGCCGTACAATTTGTGACCGCTAATAGCTTGTAATAAACAAAAAGAAATTTATCTCGGAGTGCGTGAGGAGCATCTTCGTGCGTATACACTCTTTTGCGTCTTTCTAAGCCGACGTCGAAAAAATTGCAACCGAATTTTAATAGGTCCAGACACGTGACCGGAGTCCTAAGGGATGCTGGTAGAAATTTGGCGAAATTACCGGTGTTAATTGTCAAAGATCAATGGAAGTTGTTATTTGAACTAACCGCTAGGGAATGCAGGTCTATAATATCGGATGCTTCAATTTAACACTTGTCGGGATACCAATTTAAAACAATTTTGTATAGACGAAATAGAATTACTACTATTATCTAAAAGATTAGCTCACGATATAGCCTAGAGTGCAACACTTAGTTCTACATATCAAACAAAGCCTTCGAATTATGTATTTGTTGTCTGACGAAACATCTATAAAAAAATAAAGTGCGTTTAGCTTTCGACGGAGTACGTCTAGTGCAGACTTTGTACCTGTGCGGGTTATGTCGTGGTTCCAAATGTGACACTGTAATTAATTATCTGCTAATGATGACAACTTAATTATCGAAATACGCATACAGAATACAAAAATTATTGTGAAAAGAGGTTGTATTATTCTGAATTGATTAAAGAAAGTTTAATTCAAGAAAATAACCTTTAGAATAGATGCGAAAGTAAGAAATGAACGGTAGATAAAGTATTGAATTTATTAAAATTGTTTGATCATTCTGACAACCGAAAACACATGCCTCAAAATATTATTAAACACGGAAATATAAAAAACTTACAGTAACGATGAGAAAAATAGTATTAAATACATCGAAGAAGTTGAATTTGATGGAGCCTGTGGTTGATTAACTTAATCACTAAGGTTGATATATAACCCCTTTCCACATTAACTTTCGTAATTCTGTATACGCATTTCGACAACTAAGTTGTCATCATCAGCAGCTAATTGCAAACTGTCGCACCTGGTAAATCACGGCAAAAAATACCTGTACGAAAACAAACTCCGTACACGATCTGCCAGCTGCTGATGACAACTTAGTTGTCGAAATGCGTATACAGAATTACGAAAGTTAATGTGAAAAGGGGTTATACATATGTCAACCTTAGTGATTAAACATCGAAGAAGATGTAGAAAAGAATGGTATAATAGGAAAAATATTTATAATAAATATACGAGGAGGAGTCAAAAAGTTCCCGGAATTTTGTTTTAACTCTTTATTACCATAACATAGGTACACAGTCACTTAATCGCCTTCAAAGTAGGCGCCATCTGAACACACACACTTGCTCCACCGCTCCTGCCATTGTTGGAAATAACGATGAAAGTCCTGTTGTGGTATCTTCCGAAGTTCAGCCGTCGCGTTGGTTTTGATGTCTTCTACGGTGTCAAAACGGTTACCTTTGAGGCCCTTTTTGAGCTTGGGGAAGAGCCAGAAATCCAATGGCGCTAAATCCGGTGAGTAGGGAGGCTGCTGGAGGACTGGAATGTTTTTTTCTGCAAGCCATGTTTGCACAACAATCGACGTATGGGAGGGAGCATTGTCGTGATGGAGTGACCATCCTTCTTGCCATTTGCCTGGACGTTTTCTTCGAACTGCTTCCCTCACTCTTTTCAAAACTTGCACGTAAAAAGGACCGTTAACCGTTTGTCCAGCTGGTACAAATTCATGGTGCACCACACCTTCGTTGTCGAAAAACGCAATGAGCATCACTTTTGTTTTCGATTTGACATGACGTGATTTCTTTGGTCGAGGAGAGGACGATGTGTGCCATTCTGATGACTGCATCTTGGTTTCCGGGTCCTACGCGTACACCCAAGTCTCGTCACCAGTAACGATTGTCTGCAAGAACATCGGGTCCTCTGTGCTTTTTTCAAAACATTCGGCCGCCGTTAACTTCCGAGTTTCCATCTGATCCGGATTCAGCAAGCGCGGGACAAACTTTGCACAGACACGTTTCATCTTCAAATCATCTGACAGGATTGCGTGTGTGGATCCATGAGAGATCCCCGCTTCTTGTGCCAACTCGTCGATGGCCATTCTGCGGTCTGCTCTGATTAATTGTTTCACTCGCTCGACCATTCCTTTGTTCCTGGAGGTTGAAGGTCTCCCACTGCGACTCTCGTCTTCCAGCGATTCCTGTCCACTCTTAAATCTTGAAAACCACTCGTAAACGGCTGTTTTCTTTAAAGAATCGTCACCGTAAACTGTTTGTAAAGCTAACAAAGTCTCTAAAGCACATTTTCCCAATCTGCACATGAACTTGATGTTCGCCCGTTGCTCGAACTGCGACATCGCGCCAATTGATCACCACACACTCCTACCTTCCGCTAAACTGCAGTCACACTGCGTGTTCAGACTTGCTCAGACCTGTCAGCGTCATAACTATGCACCATAAGGAATGTACTGTACAAAATTTATTGTGATTGCATCACAACTGCCAACACTACGACACAATTCCGGGAACATTTTGACTTCTCGTCGTACTTGACTACATCGATAAAACTTATAACTTCTTAGCAGCTTTTAAGAGAGTAGGAAGGTGTTTGTTTAATTAATTCCTACTTGGAATTTAGAACATCGAGTCAGCTCGGTGAGAACAGGTGTGGTATTTGTTATATTACTGTGTAGCGTAATATCAGAGAATTGTACTGCTGTAATCTTTATTTAATAATAATAATATTTACTTGGCCAACAGATAACCAGCTACAACAAAAATAAAATTTGAAAAATACAATACAAAAAAATGCAAACAGAACGTAAGTAAATACAAAGGTACCACATAAAAAAAATTAAAATTAAACTAAATCTGAATAAATAAAGAGGAATCAATAAATGTTAAGTTTTGCAGATGAACTGCAAACTTAAAACTAAAGCTAATGGAATGTATTTTCAAATAAGGCATTAGCATTCTCATATGCGAAAGATGAGCTTTATATAAAATATTCGTTCAATACTACCTGCTTCTGGGCTTCCGAGCTGGAACCGCGTCACTGGTATAACTGCTGACGTTTCGTACCCACTCGTATGGGACATCTTCAGGGCTCAACTACTGCTACTGTCTGTCACACTGAAACTATAACGCGGTTCCAGCCCGGAAACCCAGAAGCAGATAGTATTGACTACGACCGCGGAAGTCTACGTACCAGATTAACATTCGTTCTAGCTTTTGGAATCTAAAATTAAA
>JAVIWB010000238.1:0-14324 GCA_031893035.1 Dermolepida albohirtum | reverse complement strand
CTTGCTAGGCACAATTTTGATTACCTTGCTATACGCAGGGAGAAAGCTAGTGGCGGTTTTCTTTTTAAATTAATAAATAATTTTATTGATTCTTCCGTGCTGTTGTCCCAGGTTGATTTCCTCGTACCTAGTTTTGACACTAGATAATCGGCAACCTTCTCAATAGTTAGGGAAAGAACCAATGTTCTCTACAAGGCTCCATTGGTACAAACGATATGTCCAGAAATGCCAATGCATTATACGAGAATCCCTTTCGCTAATTTGAATCTATTATTGTTATTTCAGTTTTTTTTTTGTATGACTTGGATTACATTACTATAAGTGTGGATATTTTGTTAATTGAATTCTTATTTTTAATGTAGTACATTAACTGCACCTATTTTTGTTTCAATTTTAATTTTATTGATGCATTATATCCTGTAAATGGTCTATGTAACTGTTGGGCATTAAAGATTATTATTACTCGTATTATTATTATTAAACCTTGTATCTTAAATTTAAATACCCAAGACGCTCAAGTAATTTCAGTAAGTCAGCGGCTGATTTCAGATACCGAAATCCATACTCGAATAGAACAAATTTCTGAAAATTATTCAATTCTTTTAGATACTATTTCCAAATTAGAGAACACGCAGTTGTCATTACACGAAGCGCCAAATATAGCACATTACCTCAAAGTCTCATTAGTTCGGAAATCTAACATAATACTACAGCGAATTTTTGCGCCACTAGGATTAACAACCGTTTCTGCATAAATTGTGCCATTATAAATTTTCAGCTTTATGAAGTCGTCTGTCCAACAGAAGTAAGAATCCCGATTTTCGAACTATGTTGTGTATATACAAGTTCAACTGAAGACCAAGAGTGCGAATATGATGCGAACGTCCTTTTTAAATTCACGAACATCACATCATTAGATGCAGAATGTTCCTTTCCAAATACACCAAGATATTTTCACCACGCCGTAGGAGTATGACTGTGTCAGCACTGAGAGGCATGCTAATCTAATGACATAATACTACAGCGAATTTTTGCGCCACTCTACATCAACAACACAAAAAAAAACTAAAATAGTGTTGTTTATTATTTTTAATATTGATAGTAATTGAGCCGTATTAGGATACGGCTGCAGGCACACGGTCAGGCCTGCAAAAAATCCAATCGAAATGATTTGGGCACTGTGAAAAATTTTGTGGCATCACAAAATTTCTGCAGCCTTAGACAGTTGTTGTGAATCGCTTAGTATGCTAAGCTGTAATATTTTCAGCTTTATGAAGTCGTCTGTCCAACAGAAGTGTACAGTCGTGGAGGGAAGTATAACATATATTATAAAAATTTTCTAAATTCTTATGTTGGCGTCGCGTACTTAAAACCCTCTCTACACGACGGCGACACACTGGCGACGCTAATACCGAAAGTGTGCGCAATTTTTCTAAGGCAGTTACGATTTTCTATTCGCGATACTTCCGATTAAACCGGTAACGTGTTTCGTCTTTGTTTTTGTAAATAGAACGTATGATATTCGATATTGAATTGTAATATATGTATTAATATTAATTATATATATTTGAAAGAAATGAATAGATTTACATTTTATTGATTGCACAGTTTATATACTTTAAATACGTTAAATAACACATCGAAATAATAGAAACAACTGGTATTCAACAATTGTCAGAAGTGATCCATGAAATTCGGAGAAACAACAATAGCAGACGAATTACCATATATTTTATATTATTACGTAACCTTGAATATAAGAGCTCGAACAACCAATTATTCATACTTACTACCAAAACTTAAAAATTAATGCCTATTGTCTTAATAATCAATTACTTATTCTTGTTTTCTAAAATCAAAATAAACGTTTAACTGCTCATCAGTTTGGACAGGAAAAATATTGAAAGTGTATAAATATTAAAGAAGGGTTTCGTAGGTTTTTTTGTCAGAGAACGGAAGCAAAATTTTAATTAATAACAATGTTATCGTCAATAAAAACGTGTTACTATGTGTTGAATATTACATTTTGAATTTGAATTTGCCACCAGTGCGATATCAATAAAAACGAATTGTCTAGAAATAAGGTAATGATACTAGTTTGTATGTAAATTTAACATTTGTTTAATAGAAAATAAAGAAATACAGTCCACAAGGTTTACTACATTAACCACAATTAACAAGCAATAATAAGACAATATTGGTCCTTCGAGCCGGATACAGGAAAACAAGTGCAAGACATTGAAACAATGCCCAGTATATAGTGCCTAACCCAGTAGATAAACTAAGCAACAAAAAGCAAGAATTCAAGAAATAAACAGCTATTACTGTAACAACAACATTCCTGTAAGTCCTATTTATTACCTTTATTTACATTAAATCTAGTAAAATTTAGATCAATCATAAACTACAATTCTATTCTGTATGTATAGGTATTGTGTAAAATGGGCAATTTGGGAAAAATAAGGGAAAATTAACTCGTACAACCAATTATTTTAATGATATTGATCTAGTAATTTTAAATGATACAAAAATATTACAGTTACAATTAAGACTATCAAAATTTTAGCCCGTTCTGTCAGAATTTGATAACATTCAGGTAGAAATTAATACACTAGGGACGAATAATGATTCTAAAAAAAGATAGTTTGGAGGTTGAATATTTCGAATTAAATACTAACATACATTCTGTTATAAGATCATGTGAAGCAAGTGGCATATCAGATTCTCCTAGAAGTAATCCAAATACGAGTAACAATACTTATACGAATAATACGAATTCCACTATAAAAAAATTTTTTCGGAGGTTTTAAAAGCTGGAAATTTCTATATTTCTGGTCAGTTTTTTATTTGACATTGCAATCGAAAGTGAGTGAAAGTGAGTGAAAAATGATTTCTTCGACAAACTTGAAAAGAAAAGACCTTGCTCTGAAGGAAAAAGTAAAATTGCTAGAGTTTTTAGAAGAAATAACTTGCAGTCAGTCGGATGTTGCCAAAAAATTTGGTGTGTCTCAAGCACAAGTGAGTAAATTGTTAAAAAGAAAAGACAGTATTTTAAGTGATTGGCGTGATAATTTTAAATCTATTCAAAAACGAAGACGCAATGGGAAGGATGCTGACGTAGAAAATGCTTTAAATCATTGGTTTATGGAAAAAGAGCGCGTAAAGTTCCACTTAGCGGACCCATTTTGAAGGAAAAGGCCGAACAGATTGCACAAAATCTGGGTAGTGTAAATTTTCAAGCAACAAATTGGTGGTTTACCAGATGTAAAAGTCGTTTCCAAATTTTTTTCAAAAAAATTGTAAGTGAAGCAACTGACGCAGATGTAGTTGCTGAAAATACGTGGATAAGTAAGGTAAAATTTACCATCTTTATTAAAAGATTATAAGCCAGACTGCATTTATAACTGCGATGAAACCGCTTTATATTATTGCACTATTCCTGACGGATCCTTCTGTTTTCGCGGAAAAAAGGCTGTAGGAGGTAAAGCTGCAAAAGACCGAATTACTCTTTTGATGTACGCCAATTCTGACGGAAGTCATAAGTTATCATTGGCAAGTCAAAAAGCCCAAGGAGTTTCAAAGAGGTAAAATCTTTGCCTGTGAAATATACTTCAAACAAAAATGCTTGGATAACAGCAGCACTGTTTAAAGATTGGCTTTTAAACTTCGATAAGGTAATGAACATTTTGCTGTTTATGGACAACCGCTCTGCTCACAAGCCAGATGTGCGTTTGACTAATGTGCAACTACATTATTTGCCGGCAAACACAACATCTATAATTCAACCCTTGGATCAAGGAGTTGTCTCTCTTTTTAAGAGAAATTATAGAAAGGAAATAATAAGGAAAATTATTTCTACTGAAGGTGGTCTATCTCGAAAACTAACAATTTTATCTGCTGATTACATGATGAATAAAGCGTGGGATAAAATTCAGATCTTGAGCGCTATTTTAAATTGTTTCGTAAAATGTCAGTTTATTAAAAGAGGGGAATAAGAAATTATCAACATCGAAGAACCACTTCCGGATGCCATGACAGAAGAAAATTTTTCCATTTTCGTTTCTTTCGATGACAATTTACCTGTTTTTGGAGAGTCAGACAATAATTATGCAAACAAGGTGATGGAACAGAAGGAGGATACTCCATCAACCGCGCCATCATCTCAAGAATTGAAATTAGCATGTGACACTATACGTCGTTTTTTAGAATCAAAAACTGGTTGTAATTTCGCACATTTCTATGCATTAGATAACCAAATCATTGATATTTTGTGTAAAGAAAGAAAACAAAATAAAATTACAGATTATTTTGTTAAGGATGTGTAGAGTTTAAATTAAAAAAGTAGTATCAATTAAAATATATATATATATATATATATATATATATATATATATACGCTGAAAAGTGTTTTATTTCTTTTGTATGTATTCCTAAATACATTTTATGAAAATCGCAACATAAATTTACAGTATCAATTTTATATAATAGTTATAAAATTGCAAATATAAAGAATACGAAGAATATATGTATGTGTATACATACTTAACTTATTAGTAATAAGAAAACATAAGTCAAAAACGGATAATGGAATAATCCGCATATAGGAATAATTTTGGCGGACAATATGAGTATTACAATAAGCGGGTTTCACTGTATTTGTAAAAGTGAAAAGTTTTATTATTTAAAATCTTCTTTGAGCGATGAGGCACTAGGAGTTATTTAAACCGTTGAAGTTCATTGTACAAAAGAAATCTCACATTGTTGCTTGTTGACGATATTACTAAGCATTTACGTGTGCTAGAAGCATTAAAATTACCAACCCAACATTGGAACGCTTTGATATTATTATTATATTATCGCAAGTAAGCTGGACGTAGCTACAAGACGCGAGTGGGAAGCATATAAAATACAGAGCGAGTTACCGAGTGTAGACGATACGAAAAAATTTTTAAAACAAAAATGCAACATTTTAAAAAAAGTTACTCAAAATAAGCTTGAAATTAAAGTAAGTAATTAAATTTAAGTGGAACTTCAACGTCATGTCAATACTAAGAAAAATAATTTAAAATGCTATTTTTGTGAAAATTATCACTTGATTCACAATTGTGAATCTTTATTGAAATTACCAATAAATTTTCGATATAAACAAGTAAAAAGCAGACATCTATGTATAAATTGCTTGCGTCCAGCCATACAAATACAATTTGCAAATCATCTAGCTGTAAAAATGCAAGAGAAAACATAACATAGTGGTACGTGTTGAAGCTAGAAGCGATGACAAGAATAAAAATATAGAACAAGTAGAGGACTTAATTGAGCAATCTATGTCTTATTATGTCAGGTATAATGAGTTACAAGTTTTACTTTTCACAGCTATTGCGAGATTAAAAAATTCGAGTGGTCAACACCACCCACTGAGAGTGTTATTGGAATGCGAAAGTTAGAATAACTTCAATACTACCAATTTGTGTAGGAATTTAAACGTACCAAAAACCAAAGTCAATTTTGCGATACAAGGGGCAGGTCAGTGTTTGTCGAATATAGAACCAAGTTATATTTGACGTCAAGAATTAATAATTACAATGTAGAAACATCTTGTCTAGTCATATACAAAATAACGGGAGAAATGCCAGTGAACTCTTTAGAACCAGGAAATATTCCAAACAATATTAAAGTAGTGGATTCAAAAATCTAAGAACAGAGCCCAATCGGCGCATTACTAGGAGGAGGAATATTTTGGGCATTGTTAAATTTAAATAGGCAAACGCCTGCCAGTTTTGCAGGAGACCCAGCTAGGATAGAAACATGAAAAAAGAAAAAACAATAATGTGTCATAGTACGATCAGGGACGATGAAAGAAGTGTAGTCAACAACTTAACAAAAATTTGGCAAATTAAAGAATGTTTCGGTTCAAAGGCACCCTCTCCTATACAAGAAATTAACGAGGAAGATTTATTGTGGAGATACCATTACGAGAGAATGCTGAAAATCTGGGAGAATCGAGACAGCTCGCGATTTTACGATTTTACAGATTAAAGAGGAAGCTAGAAAAGAATCGCCAGTTAAAAATAGAATGCATAAATTTTATGAAAGAATATGATGATGATACTAATTATAGAAACCAAATCATTATAAAATACCATATCTATGACAAAATAAATATGCCAATAAAGAAAGTTCTTGCCACCAACAGTCAAATACATCAAGATGTCAAGAATATCGAAATAAACCAGTCACAAAATGTTACAAGTATAATAAAACGGGACACACTCAATATTATTGTCGAAGTAGATCACATTGTAAATTCAGAAAAGTACTTTCATAAATTTGTAAATTTAATTTTTAAATATTAGAATAGTTGATGGATTTACACTAAAATTAGAAAAAATAGGTATAATTTTTCATTTTAATGTTAATGATCAACTTATTCAAACTGAAATTAAAAATGTTTTATCATGTACAAAACATGAGTCAAAATTTATTAAATGTTTCTACGTAGAATAGTTAATAAAAACAATTCTATTATATTTAAGAATAATGCTACAAATATTTATAATTACAAAGATAAAGCAATTGCTATTGCTACTTTACAAAATAAATTTTTTGAGTTAATAAGTAAAATTCTATATTATGAAAGTAATTATGCTAAATCTTATGTTACATGTTAGAAAATGTAAAATTACATAAAATACTTTCTCGCGCAAATTTTTAGGATTTAAAGTATTTATGCAAATTTAAAATATTGAACGGATTTCCTAAAAGAATTGTGAATGAGCTTTTAAAATGCGAAATACGTTTAGAAAACAGTATGACATATTTAAAATTTCAAAATAATTGAAGTGGGGCAAATGACATACTAGAAATCATTCATATGGATGTACATACATACATGGACCCATTACTCAAAAAGATTATAATGGTGAAAAATACTTTGTCTTTTATTGATCATTTCAGTAAAACTGCTCTTGTGTATTGCATAAAACAAAAAGGTAAAAATTTTGACAGAATTGTGCAATTCACAAGACCAATCCAACACAAAACAGATAAGAAAATAAAAGAAATTCAATATGATAATGAAAGAGAATAAATACATGAACAAATATTTTTATACATTAGCAAAAGAAGAAGATATATGTACATATATCTTCAACCAAGTCCACCATATACTCATGAATTAAATGGAGTACTAGAAAGATACAATAGAACCATTATGAATCGTGCTTGTTGTTTACTTTCCGAGGCTAAAATTAAGAAAAAAGTAATGGCCAGAATGTAAATACCGGGAACCGATTGCTGGCAAATACAAAAATCAGAAAAACTCAATATGAAATATTTTTTAATGAAAAACCAGATACATATGTAATGTTACACTCTCTATATATAATAATTTTTTATATCGTTTTTAAGATTAATTTATTTAATTTAAAATACAATTCGATCTTGAATTCCTAAATTATTATACTGTCATTATTTGTCCGGTCCTCGTATATATATTCAGATGCAGAGTCCTTTTGTGTTAGTCACGTACGAATGGTCAAGGCTGCAATAAACACCGAAATCAGGTACCAAGACTGTACTTGAAATGACCATCTTTTCACTGAATTCGATATCAATTTAGTTATATTGATTTCTAAATGCAATTCGCGATTCAAATACCAATCCCGATTTGGTATTTCTTTTACACAGAATACACGTCTACTATTCTGTGTAGATAATTTGCTTAATGCTTATATTGAAATTAAAATCACAATTTTAATGTAGCTAATTCGTTTCCCGCCCAAGTGGTAGCGTGCCTGTCCCTGTTGTTTGCTATTGGTTAATTCAAACATGACCAATACCCCCTCAGTTATGGGGTCGGTTCCTTATAAAGCCATAACCGTAAAAGAACAACTCTCTTCGCTTTTCTGTCGTCATTGAGACTACACGCGTCTTTCACGTGTTTGTGCCGCGAACCTTTATTCGCGCTTCTTGTGACCTCGTGTTTAATTCCGCGAACGCGGAATATAAATACAGTTTCCTGATCCAGGATATATACACATACACAAATACGCAAGTACATATATGCACCGCCCGGTGCACATTTTAATTTAACCTTTTATTGCAGCTTTGCTATTACGTTCATCATATTTTATTTGTTGCTCTAGTTCTTGTTAACTATTTCTATTTAACACATTCAAGCTTTAAGAATTCATTTAACTTGTGAATAAAATTTTAAAGGCATTTCTGTCGTTTTATTCCACTAATAATCTTTCTTTCAGCTTGGCACGCGTCCTAAACTTTTGATGCTCATTGTACACAACTATTAATTATTAACTCTTTACATTAACATTGAATTAACCTTCATTCATTGTTTTTCTCAAACACATTTATATTTCATATATTCATTCATTTCTTTTTACATTCTCATTTATTTTCTCGTTAATTAAAAGGAGGAGGTAATAGTAAGAATTCCTGAAGAATATAGATCCTCAATATTAAATTCGAAAACAGTCAAAATTATTCTTGTCGGTTACTCTGATAGTGGATTTAAAATATTAATTGAAAACAAAGTAATTTAATTTATAAGTAATAATAATTTATTGAAAGGAATACAAAGTATATTAAGTTTGAAGATGCCGAATCTACAAAAAATAATAAACGATATGATTAAAAGAACAATGTATACAAAGATGAACAAAATCGGAATGATGGGAGAGAAACGGAAATGAAAAGTGGATACCAAACTACAAATTCCTGTGGAGGGTGTCCAAATAAATTTAAGACACCCGAAGCTTCTATGTTCAAAAACATATATTTTCACTCAATGGTCGGCATCAGGTTTACTTATCAATTCACATTCATAATAAATTCTAATTATCTTACTATTATCTATATTTTGATTGTAATATTGTAAGACATCCATTAATTCAACGAGATTAAAGTATCGTTTATTTTGATAGGTAAATGCAGCTATAAATAAAAAGTCCATTTCCAAACTGTGAAGAGAATAACCAATCGCGAATACCACTCGGCAAATCAATCCTGACTCTCTGTAAACATTGTTCATAGTTTTCTTCAGAGCTTGGTTTTAAAGTCGTCATTTATTATTATATATTATGTGAGAAAATTGAACACTGCTCGATACCGACTCTAAAATTGCCAGTATATGAATGTTTCATTTATATGGAAAGTAGCTGTATCTAATGCGCATGGCTTAGATTTAACGTGTATATATTTTAAAGAGTCGAGTAAATAAAGTCGTATATAATTAGTGTCGAAACCTGTTCAGATCTGTCTTATTTTTAAAATCTAAGTTGTATAGAAAATCTTACAGGTGGTAATTTTTTAAATCATGCGTATGCTATCTGCTTCTGGGTTTCCGGGCTGGAACCGCGTCACTAGTATATCTGCCGACGTTTCGTACCCATTTGTACAGGACATCTTCAGGGCTGAACTTCTGCACTGAAACTGACATACTGCGTATGTTTTTTTAAATAAATAATTCTACAGAAATTTATTTTAAAATTTTATTAACGTCCTCTTAACTTCTAACGACTATGTTGACTCTATATACTATTTTAGAAACCTCCAACTGGAATAGTTACACTTTTGTTTTCATACTGTGTTTGTATTTTTTATTGTATTGCTAACGTTACGACGTATCAGACTATATATGTTAATTATTTTTATTTATTTCTAACGGTGTATTTGGCCAACTACCATATTGTACATATACTTTAAAAGCTAATGTCTTAAATAGTCGTCATTTTTGTTATAACACTGTATAAATACATATGTATATACTCTATTATAAAGGGTTTTCCAATAGGGATTTGACAACTTTGAATTCAATTTGTGGACGCACCCTTTCACTAATCATCGAACTGTCACTGTCAATTTATTCAGTAAACTTAACATTTTCATCATGGTAAAGTACACGAACGAACAACGTTTGCAAATTATAAAAATTTACTACAGAAATTCGGAGTCGGTGACCGCTACTTTAAGAGCGTTAACTCCGATTTTCGGTCGTAATTCTCGCCCTAGTAGACAGGCAGTAACAAGTTTAATGCAAAAATTTGAGTCTACATATTCGTTGTGCGATGTTGCCGTGCCAGTGAGACAACGGGTTGGTCGAAGTGTCGAAAATATCGATGCCGTTGAAACGTCCGTAGTAAATGATCCAAATCAGTCAATTCCACGGCGTTCTCAAGAGTTGGGCATCGCCCAGACCACTTTGTGGCGAATTTTGCGTAAGGATCTTGGTTTACACCCAAACAAGATCAAGCTGACTCAAGAATTGAAGCCGATGGACCATTTGAAGCGACGTATGTTCTCCGATTGGGCTCTGGAAAAGATGCGCCAAGATGATCAATTTCATTGCAAAATCATTTTCAGTGACGAAGCTCATTTTTGGCTCAATGGGTTCGTCAATAAGCAAAATATGCGTTATTGGTCGGGTGAAAATCCACATGTGCTTCATGAAACACCACTTCATCCACAAAAAAATAACTGTTTGGTGTGGTTTGCATCCCGGCGGTGTCATAGGGCCATATTTTTTCGTCGACGACAATAATCGTCACGTTACTGTGAATAGTGAGCGTGTTATCTCAAGAAATGGACCAGTCGATTGGCCGCCTCGTTCGTGCGATTTAACGCCTCTATACTTTTTTCTTTGGGGCTACGTCAAGTCATTGGTCTATGCCAACAAGCCGACAATGTTGGGAGAGCTCAGAGCCAACATTGAACGCGAAATAGCAGCCGCTTCGGCCGAATTGTGTGGCCGAGTCATCGAAAATTGGATCCAACGAATCGACCGCTGCAAACGTGCCCGCGGTGGCCATATGAACGAAGTCGAGTTCCATTCATAAATGTTTTGATTGTACTTCAACCCGATAATAAAGTTTTTGAAATATCTCAAATGGTCTGCATTTTATTTTGAAAAAAAGTTGTCAAGTCCTTATTGGAAAACCCTTTACTATTGACGTCGGGAGATTCGAGACTGTATATGTAATTATTTTTATTTATTTATGGCGTCTTTCATTAATTATGATATTGGATTTACATTACTTTAATTATGTAACAGTCACCATATTTGTTTCTATACTAATATATACAAATATATATGTATATATTTTATTACGCTGTTAGTAGAGGGACTTTTTCTGCCAATCATTCAAAACGAATGAGAAAACAGAAGGAAAATAAATAATGAAACAAATAAAACTGGTCTCCCAAAAGATGAGAATTCGGTTTCCACTACTGATTCTAATTTAAGTAAAACTTGTGAAATTGTTAATACAAATACGATTAACAGAGCAGATTCTCGAACCTCCTCATTGACCTTGACCACAATGCATGTTGGAACGGTCAAGGTCAATGAGGAGGTTCTAGAATCGGCTGAGGCCGAGGAGGTTTCAATCTCGGGGTTACTTCAATGTCAAGGTCATTTCAATGTCGAGGTCGTTTCAATGTCAAGAGCGTTTCAATGTCAATGTCACTCCAATGTCAAGGTCACTTAAAGGTCGAGGTTGTTTCAATGTCAAGGTCACTTCAAGGTCCAGGTCAATACAAGGTCGAGGTCGTTTCTATATCTAAGTCAAGGTAATGTCGCTTTTCGATAAGAACTTTATAAACCGGTGAAAATGGGTGTTGTATTAACCCGCCAATGGTGACGCAAATTTGACTTTGATCATTGGTGACCCCGGTCTCACGCACCGGGTTTTTCAGAAGGTGTTTTTTCAAAATGTGTTATCAATATTTCATGTTTTTTTTAAATTTATGCTCTTTGAGAATAAAACAAAGATATTTAGTAAATTTAGGCTCTTTTATTTCAATATTATAATTCAAAAAAATTGTTTTAATAGAGCACTAAAAAAAGCAGTCTTTTTAGAAATACATTTTTTAAAATTAAGAAAAAAATCAAAAAATCACATATTTATAAAGGCATATAACGTTTTTTAGTCTTTTGACACTAGGAACTCATACAAAATAAATAAAAATTGGTATCCTTCCAAACAAAAAATAATAAAAATATATATTTCAAAAATCAAGTTTCTTTAGGTAAGCAGCTGCTACAATATGGTACTACATGTTGAAGACACAAATATTGTTGACACTTATTGCAAGAGTACTTGGTTTTTCTATTTTTTCTCCATCCGCACTCATAGCATTGACCAATTTTTGAAGGACGCGATGTCCCAGGTACATCATCCATATGCAGAATCTCCAACAGTCTTAGTTTTATTGATTGTGGCAAGTTCAAGTGAGTTTGCCGATCTCTTATGTGAGGTTCAATTAGCTTCATAGCCAAATTCTCAATAAAATTACGACGTAGTAGTCTTTTGTCTGGATTGTTGGCTGTATATATCACCTGACTGTTTATAGTACTAACATTAAGCATAGCGTAGAAGACTACCATAGGCCATCGCTTTGTTGTTCGAGCACAATTATAATTCGCACATAAGCGATCCACGACATCGACGCCGTCCTTGGTGTCATTGTAGTTTAAAATTATTTCTGGTTTTTGAGTTTCGGCATCGTATTGTACTAATAAGAAAAACATTTTTTCCTTTCTTTGGAACATGTGATACCAAAACCATGTTGTCACGAAATCCAAACATATTTGATTTTACATTTCGACCACGCAATATGTTGAAGTCTGTTTTGTTCTTCCTGATTGTTCCGACGGTTGTTAAACCTTCTTGCAGCAATGCTTCAGCTAAGGGTAAACTAGTGTACCAATTATGATGAAAATAGATAATACAAGTAATAATTTAGATTTAATGAAATGTGAAATAAGTAATGTATTTGTGGAAAGAAATTGTTATACTGTACATATTCGCACCGCCATGCACCGAAGTAAAGCGTTCGTAGTGGTTGATGATGGTGCAAAAAAGAGCGTTGCAGCATTTGGAGATAGGATAGTAAGTTATCAAATATCTGATCAATCTCGTATATGGAAGAATTTGCTCATAATATTAGTGAAAAAGTTATAACATTGATAGATGGTATTTTACATGTTCACAATTCTTTGAAAATAAATTTGGAAATGTATGCAGTATACTATTTATTAACCAAGGAGAATGTGCAAACAAAATCGTTTAACACTCGTAATAAAATCATAACTCATGGAAGTGTTATATATACATTATATAGTGAATAACACATGGATCAATAAGTCCCGAGACTAACAATGAAAACAACATTTTTTTTGCAAAATTTTTTTTTATTCATCAACATAATCACCTTTTAGGGTGATACAATGGTTCCAACGCTTTTCCAATTTTTAAATACCATGCTTATAAAAAAATTTATCTTTCGCTTCAAAATAAGCTTCAGTTTCAGCGATGACCTCCTCATTTGAGCCAAATCTTTTTCCCTAGAGCATTTTTTTAAAATCAGCAAAGAGCCAGTAGTCACTGGGGGCTAAATCTGGCGAATATGGGGGGTGGGGAAGCAGATCAAAACCCAATTCGTTCAATTTTGCCATTGTTTTCATCGACTTGTGGCAGGGTGCATTGTCTTGGTGAAAAAGGATTTTTTTTCTCTGCATGTGGGGTCGTTTTTTTTCGATTTCCTCCTTCAAAAGCACCGGTAAGTCAATATAATAATCACTGTTGATCGATTTACCTTTTTCGAGGTAGTCAATGAAAATCACGCCATGTGTATCCCAAAAAACTGACGCCAGGACTTTGCCAGCTGACTGCTGCGTTTTCGGACGTTTCGGACGGCTTTCGCCAGCTGTGCGCCACTCAGATGACTGCCGCTTCGACTCTGGAGTGTAGTGATGTATCCATGTTTCGTCCATGGTCACGTAACGACGCAAGAAATCTTTTTTGTTGCGAGTAAATAGCGATAAACAGCTTTCTGAATCATCGACTCGTTGCTGTTTTTGTTCCATCGAGAGCAATCGCGGCACCCACTTGGAAAAAACCTTTTTCATGCTCAATTTTTCATGAAGGATAGTAAATACACTTCCATATGATATCTGTGTCATCTCAGCAATCTCACGGAGCTTCACTTTACGATCTTTCATTATAATTTTTGTCACTTCACTCACATTTTCCGGTGTAACGGCTTCCACAGGTCTACCCGAGCGTTCCGCGTCATTTGTGTCGGTACGACCACGTTTAAACTCGGCAAACCACCGACAAATCGTTGCTTTTGATGGACAAGAGTCCGGGTAACATTTTTCAATCCATTGTTTTGCTTGCGTGGTGTTTTTACCCATTAAAAAACAATGTTTTATCAGAACACGAAACTCGGTTTTTTTCATTGTTTAAACAAACTACAAAACGACTTTACTCCAACCTCGATAACTCAGCTGTTTCTGGTCCATCGAC
>JAVIWB010000237.1:0-14512 GCA_031893035.1 Dermolepida albohirtum | reverse complement strand
GATACAATGTTCTGGTTTGAAGCAGCGTAACAGTCGTGTCACAATCTATAAGTACACACCTAAAAAACAATCACTTTTGAAAGTCAGTTTCCGCCTAACGCTACATGTGGGCTCTGTCTTATGGCGTTCTAAGGTTGCTAATAACTTCGGAACGAGAAGAGATACAATGTTCTGGTTTGAAGCAGCGTAACAGTCGTGTCACAATCTATAAGTACACACCTAAAAAACAATCACTTTTGAAAGTCAGTTTCCGCCTAACGCTACATGTGAGCTCTGTCTTATGGCGTTCTAAGGTTGCTAATAACTTCGGAACGAGAAGAGATACAATGTTCTGGTTTGAAGCAGCGTAACAGTCGTGTCACAATCTATAAGTACACACCTAAAAAACAATCACTTTTGAAAGTCAGTTTCCGCCTAACGCTACATGTGAGCTCTGTCTTATGGCGTTCTAAGGTCGCTAATAACTTCGGAACGAGAAGAGATACAATGTTCTGGTTTGAAGCAGCGTAACAGTCGTGTCACAATCTATAAGTACACACCTAAAAAACAATCACTTTTGAAAGTCAGTTTCCGCCTAACGCTACATGTGAGCTCTGTCTGATGGCGTTCTAAGGTTGCTAATAACTTCGGAACGAGAAGAGATACAATGTTCTGGTTTGAAGCAGCGTAACAGTCGTGTCACAATCTATAAGTACACACCTATAACGCTACATGTGAGCTCTGTCTTATGGCGTTCTAAGGTTGCTAATAACTTCGGAACGAGAAGAGATACAATGTTCTGGTTTGAAGCAGCGTAACAGTCGTGTCACAATCTATAAGTACACACCTAAAAAACAATCACTTTTGAAAGTCAGTTTCCGCCTAACGCTACATGTGAGCTCTGTCTTATGGCGTTCTAAGGTTGCTAATAACTTCGGAACGAGAAGAGATACAATGTTCTGGTTTGAAGCAGCGTAACAGTCGTGTCACAATCTATAAGTACACACCTAAAAAACAATCACTTTTGAAAGTCAGTTTCCGCCTAACGCTACATGTGAGCTCTGTCTTATGGCGTTCTAAGGTTGCTAATAACTTCGGAACGAGAAGAGATACAATGTTCTGGTTTGAAGCAGCGTAACAGTCGTGTCACAATCTATAAGTACACACCTAAAAAACAATCACTTTTGAAAGTCAGTTTCCGCCTAACGCTACATGTGAGCTCTGTCTTATGGCGTTCTAAGGTTGCTAATAACTTCGGAACGAGAAGAGATACAATGTTCTGGTTTGAAGCAGCGTAACAGTCGTGTCACAATCTATAAGTACACACCTAAAAAACAATCACTTTTGAAAGTCAGTTTCCGCCTAACGCTACATGTGAGCTCTGTCTTATGGCGTTCTAAGGTTGCTAATAACTTCGGAACGAGAAGAGATACAATGTTCTGGTTTGAAGCAGCGTAACAGTCGTGTCACAATCTATAAGTACACACCTAAAAAACAATCACTTTTGAAAGTCAGTTTCCGCCTAACGCTACATGTGAGCTCTGTCTTATGGCGTTCTAAGGTTGCTAATAACTTCGGAACGAGAAGAGATACAATGTTCTGGTTTGAAGCAGCGTAACAGTCGTGTCACAATCTATAAGTACACACCTAAAAAACAATCACTTTTGAAAGTCAGTTTCCGCCTAACGCTACATGTGAGCTCTGTCTTATGGCGTTCTAAGGTTGCTAATAACTTCGGAACGAGAAGAGATACAATGTTCTGGTTTGAAGCAGCGTAACAGTCGTGTCACAATCTATAAGTACACACCTAAAAAACAATCACTTTTGAAAGTCAGTTTCCGCCTAACGCTACATGTGAGCTCTGTCTTATGGCGTTCTAAGGTTGCTAATAACTTCGGAACGAGAAGAGATACAATGTTCTGGTTTGAAGCAGCGTAACAGTCGTGTCACAATCTATAAGTACACACCTAAAAAACAATCACTTTTGAAAGTCAGTTTCCGCCTAACGCTACATGTGAGCTCTGTCTTATGGCGTTCTAAGGTTGCTAATAACTTCGGAACGAGAAGAGATACAATGTTCTGGTTTGAAGCAGCGTAACAGTCGTGTCACAATCTATAAGTACACACCTAAAAAACAATCACTTTTGAAAGTCAGTTTCCGCCTAACGCTACATGTGAGCTCTGTCTTATGGCGTTCTAAGGTTGCTAATAACTTCGGAACGAGAAGAGATACAATGTTCTGGTTTGAAGCAGCGTAACAGTCGTGTCACAATCTATAAGTACACACCTAAAAAACAATCACTTTTGAAAGTCAGTTTCCGCCTAACGCTACATGTGAGCTCTGTCTTATGGCGTTCTAAGGTTGCTAATAACTTCGGAACGAGAAGAGATACAATGTTCTGGTTTGAAGCAGCGTAACAGTCGTGTCACAATCTATAAGTACACACCTAAAAAACAATCACTTTTGAAAGTCAGTTTCCACCTAACGCTACATGTGAGCTCTGTCTTATGGCGTCCTAAGGTTGCTAATAACTTGAAGCAGCGTAACAGTCGTGTCACAATCTATAAGTACACACCTAAAAAACAATCACTTTTGAAAGTCAGTTTCCGCCTAACGCTACATGTGAGCTCTGTCTTATGGCGTTCTAAGGTTGCTAATAACTTCGGAACGAGAAGAGATACAATGTTCTGGTTTGAAGCAGCGTAACAGTCGTGTCACAATCTATAAGTACACACCTAAAAAACAATCACTTTTGAAAGTCAGTTTCCGCCTAACGCTACATGTGAGCTCTGTCTTATGGCGTTCTAAGGTTGCTAATAACTTCGGAACGAGAAGAGATACAATGTTCTGGTTTGAAGCAGCGTAACAGTCGTGTCACAATCTATAAGTACACACCTAAAAAACAATCACTTTTGAAAGTCAGTTTCCGCCTAACGCTACATGTGAGCTCTGTCTTATGGCGTTCTAAGGTTGCTAATAACTTCGGAACGAGAAGAGATACAATGTTCTGGTTTGAAGCAGCGTAACAGTCGTGTCACAATCTATAAGTACACACCTAAAAAACAATCACTTTTGAAAGTCAGTTTCCGCCTAACGCTACATGTGAGCTCTGTCTTATGGCGTTCTAAGGTTGCTAATAACTTCGGAACGAGAAGAGATACAATGTTCTGGTTTGAAGCAGCGTAACAGTCGTGTCACAATCTATAAGTACACACCTAAAAAACAATCACTTTTGAAAGTCAGTTTCCGCCTAACGCTACATGTGAGCTCTGTCTTATGGCGTTCTAAGGTTGCTAATAACTTCGGAACGAGAAGAGATACAATGTTCTGGTTTGAAGCAGCGTAACAGTCGTGTCACAATCTATAAGTACACACCTAAAAAACAATCACTTTTGAAAGTCAGTTTCCGCCTAACGCTACATGTGAGCTCTGTCTTATGGCGTTCTAAGGTTGCTAATAACTTCGGAACGAGAAGAGATACAATGTTCTGGTTTGAAGCAGCGTAACAGTCGTGTCACAATCTATAAGTACACACCTAAAAAACAATCACTTTTGAAAGTCAGTTTCCGCCTAACGCTACATGTGAGCTCTGTCTTATGGCGTTCTAAGGTTGCTAATAACTTCGGAACGAGAAGAGATACAATGTTCTGGTTTGAAGCAGCGTAACAGTCGTGTCACAATCTATAAGTACACACCTAAAAAACAATCACTTTTGAAAGTCAGTTTCCGCCTAACGCTACATGTGAGCTCTGTCTTATGGCGTTCTAAGGTTGCTAATAACTTCGGAACGAGAAGAGATACAATGTTCTGGTTTGAAGCAGCGTAACAGTCGTGTCACAATCTATAAGTACACACCTAAAAAACAATCACTTTTGAAAGTCAGTTTCCGCCTAACGCTACATGTGAGCTCTGTCTTATGGCGTTCTAAGGTTGCTAATAACTTCGGAACGAGAAGAGATACAATGTTCTGGTTTGAAGCAGCGTAACAGTCGTGTCACAATCTATAAGTACACACCTAAAAAACAATCACTTTTGAAAGTCAGTTTCCGCCTAACGCTACATGTGAGCTCTGTCTTATGGCGTTCTAAGGTTGCTAATAACTTCGGAACGAGAAGAGATACAATGTTCTGGTTTGAAGCAGCGTAACAGTCGTGTCACAATCTATAAGTACACACCTAAAAAACAATCACTTTTGAAAGTCAGTTTCCGCCTAACGCTACATGTGAGCTCTGTCTTATGGCGTTCTAAGGTTGCTAATAACTTCGGAACGAGAAGAGATACAATGTTCTGGTTTGAAGCAGCGTAACAGTCGTGTCACAATCTATAAGTACACACCTAAAAAACAATCACTTTTGAAAGTCAGTTTCCGCCTAACGCTACATGTGAGCTCTGTCTTATGGCGTTCTAAGGTTGCTAATAACTTCGGAACGAGAAGAGATACAATGTTCTGGTTTGAAGCAGCGTAACAGTCGTGTCACAATCTATAAGTACACACCTAAAAAACAATCACTTTTGAAAGTCAGTTTCCGCCTAACGCTACATGTGAGCTCTGTCTTATGGCGTTCTAAGGTTGCTAATAACTTCGGAACGAGAAGAGATACAATGTTCTGGTTTGAAGCAGCGTAACAGTCGTGTCACAATCTATAAGTACACACCTAAAAAACAATCACTTTTGAAAGTCAGTTTCCGCCTAACGCTACATGTGAGCTCTGTCTTATGGCGTTCTAAGGTTGCTAATAACTTCGGAACGAGAAGAGATACAATGTTCTGGTTTGAAGCAGCGTAACAGTCGTGTCACAATCTATAAGTACACACCTAAAAAACAATCACTTTTGAAAGTCAGTTTCCGCCTAACGCTACATGTGAGCTCTGTCTTATGGCGTTCTAAGGTTGCTAATAACTTCGGAACGAGAAGAGATACAATGTTCTGGTTTGAAGCAGCGTAACAGTCGTGTCACAATCTATAAGTACACACCTAAAAAACAATCACTTTTGAAAGTCAGTTTCCGCCTAACGCTACATGTGAGCTCTGTCTTATGGCGTTCTAAGGTTGCTAATAACTTCGGAACGAGAAGAGATACAATGTTCTGGTTTGAAGCAGCGTAACAGTCGTGTCACAATCTATAAGTACACACCTAAAAAACAATCACTTTTGAAAGTCAGTTTCCGCCTAACGCTACATGTGAGCTCTGTCTTATGGCGTTCTAAGGTTGCTAATAACTTCGGAACGAGAAGAGATACAATGTTCTGGTTTGAAGCAGCGTAACAGTCGTGTCACAATCTATAAGTACACACCTAAAAAACAATCACTTTTGAAAGTCAGTTTCCGCCTAACGCTACATGTGAGCTCTGTCTTATGGCGTTCTAAGGTTGCTAATAACTTCGGAACGAGAAGAGATACAATGTTCTGGTTTGAAGCAGCGTAACAGTCGTGTCACAATCTATAAGTACACACCTAAAAAACAATCACTTTTGAAAGTCAGTTTCCGCCTAACGCTACATGTGAGCTCTGTCTTATGGCGTTCTAAGGTTGCTAATAACTTCGGAACGAGAAGAGATACAATGTTCTGGTTTGAAGCAGCGTAACAGTCGTGTCACAATCTATAAGTACACACCTAAAAAACAATCACTTTTGAAAGTCAGTTTCCGCCTAACGCTACATGTGAGCTCTGTCTTATGGCGTTCTAAGGTTGCTAATAACTTCGGAACGAGAAGAGATACAATGTTCTGGTTTGAAGCAGCGTAACAGTCGTGTCACAATCTATAAGTACACACCTAAAAAACAATCACTTTTGAAAGTCAGTTTCCGCCTAACGCTACATGTGAGCTCTGTCTTATGGCGTTCTAAGGTTGCTAATAACTTCGGAACGAGAAGAGATACAATGTTCTGGTTTGAAGCAGCGTAACAGTCGTGTCACAATCTATAAGTACACACCTAAAAAACAATCACTTTTGAAAGTCAGTTTCCGCCTAACGCTACATGTGAGCTCTGTCTTATGGCGTTCTAAGGTTGCTAATAACTTCGGAACGAGAAGAGATACAATGTTCTGGTTTGAAGCAGCGTAACAGTCGTGTCACAATCTATAAGTACACACCTAAAAAACAATCACTTTTGAAAGTCAGTTTCCGCCTAACGCTACATGTGAGCTCTGTCTTATGGCGTTCTAAGGTTGCTAATAACTTCGGAACGAGAAGAGATACAATGTTCTGGTTTGAAGCAGCGTAACAGTCGTGTCACAATCTATAAGTACACACCTAAAAAACAATCACTTTTGAAAGTCAGTTTCCGCCTAACGCTACATGTGAGCTCTGTCTTATGGCGTTCTAAGGTTGCTAATAACTTCGGAACGAGAAGAGATACAATGTTCTGGTTTGAAGCAGCGTAACAGTCGTGTCACAATCTATAAGTACACACCTAAAAAACAATCACTTTTGAAAGTCAGTTTCCGCCTAACGCTACATGTGAGCTCTGTCTTATGGCGTTCTAAGGTTGCTAATAACTTCGGAACGAGAAGAGATACAATGTTCTGGTTTGAAGCAGCGTAACAGTCGTGTCACAATCTATAAGTACACACCTAAAAAACAATCACTTTTGAAAGTCAGTTTCCGCCTAACGCTACATGTGAGCTCTGTCTTATGGCGTTCTAAGGTTGCTAATAACTTCGGAACGAGAAGAGATACAATGTTCTGGTTTGAAGCAGCGTAACAGTCGTGTCACAATCTATAAGTACACACCTAAAAAACAATCACTTTTGAAAGTCAGTTTCCGCCTAACGCTACATGTGAGCTCTGTCTTATGGCGTTCTAAGGTTGCTAATAACTTCGGAACGAGAAGAGATACAATGTTCTGGTTTGAAGCAGCGTAACAGTCGTGTCACAATCTATAAGTACACACCTAAAAAACAATCACTTTTGAAAGTCAGTTTCCGCCTAACGCTACATGTGAGCTCTGTCTTATGGCGTTCTAAGGTTGCTAATAACTTCGGAACGAGAAGAGATACAATGTTCTGGTTTGAAGCAGCGTAACAGTCGTGTCACAATCTATAAGTACACACCTAAAAAACAATCACTTTTGAAAGTCAGTTTCCGCCTAACGCTACATGTGAGCTCTGTCTTATGGCGTTCTAAGGTTGCTAATAACTTCGGAACGAGAAGAGATACAATGTTCTGGTTTGAAGCAGCGTAACAGTCGTGTCACAATCTATAAGTACACACCTAAAAAACAATCACTTTTGAAAGTCAGTTTCCGCCTAACGCTACATGTGAGCTCTGTCTTATGGCGTTCTAAGGTTGCTAATAACTTCGGAACGAGAAGAGATACAATGTTCTGGTTTGAAGCAGCGTAACAGTCGTGTCACAATCTATAAGTACACACCTAAAAAACAATCACTTTTGAAAGTCAGTTTCCGCCTAACGCTACATGTGAGCTCTGTCTTATGGCGTTCTAAGGTTGCTAATAACTTCGGAACGAGAAGAGATACAATGTTCTGGTTTGAAGCAGCGTAACAGTCGTGTCACAATCTATAAGTACACACCTAAAAAACAATCACTTTTGAAAGTCAGTTTCCGCCTAACGCTACATGTGAGCTCTGTCTTATGGCGTTCTAAGGTTGCTAATAACTTCGGAACGAGAAGAGATACAATGTTCTGGTTTGAAGCAGCGTAACAGTCGTGTCACAATCTATAAGTACACACCTAAAAAACAATCACTTTTGAAAGTCAGTTTCCGCCTAACGCTACATGTGAGCTCTGTCTTATGGCGTTCTAAGGTTGCTAATAACTTCGGAACGAGAAGAGATACAATGTTCTGGTTTGAAGCAGCGTAACAGTCGTGTCACAATCTATAAGTACACACCTAAAAAACAATCACTTTTGAAAGTCAGTTTCCGCCTAACGCTACATGTGAGCTCTGTCTTATGGCGTTCTAAGGTTGCTAATAACTTCGGAACGAGAAGAGATACAATGTTCTGGTTTGAAGCAGCGTAACAGTCGTGTCACAATCTATAAGTACACACCTAAAAAACAATCACTTTTGAAAGTCAGTTTCCGCCTAACGCTACATGTGAGCTCTGTCTTATGGCGTTCTAAGGTTGCTAATAACTTCGGAACGAGAAGAGATACAATGTTCTGGTTTGAAGCAGCGTAACAGTCGTGTCACAATCTATAAGTACACACCTAAAAAACAATCACTTTTGAAAGTCAGTTTCCGCCTAACGCTACATGTGAGCTCTGTCTTATGGCGTTCTAAGGTTGCTAATAACTTCGGAACGAGAAGAGATACAATGTTCTGGTTTGAAGCAGCGTAACAGTCGTGTCACAATCTATAAGTACACACCTAAAAAACAATCACTTTTGAAAGTCAGTTTCCGCCTAACGCTACATGTGAGCTCTGTCTTATGGCGTTCTAAGGTTGCTAATAACTTCGGAACGAGAAGAGATACAATGTTCTGGTTTGAAGCAGCGTAACAGTCGTGTCACAATCTATAAGTACACACCTAAAAAACAATCACTTTTGAAAGTCAGTTTCCGCCTAACGCTACATGTGAGCTCTGTCTTATGGCGTTCTAAGGTTGCTAATAACTTCGGAACGAGAAGAGATACAATGTTCTGGTTTGAAGCAGCGTAACAGTCGTGTCACAATCTATAAGTACACACCTAAAAAACAATCACTTTTGAAAGTCAGTTTCCGCCTAACGCTACATGTGAGCTCTGTCTTATGGCGTTCTAAGGTTGCTAATAACTTCGGAACGAGAAGAGATACAATGTTCTGGTTTGAAGCAGCGTAACAGTCGTGTCACAATCTATAAGTACACACCTAAAAAACAATCACTTTTGAAAGTCAGTTTCCGCCTAACGCTACATGTGAGCTCTGTCTTATGGCGTTCTAAGGTTGCTAATAACTTCGGAACGAGAAGAGATACAATGTTCTGGTTTGAAGCAGCGTAACAGTCGTGTCACAATCTATAAGTACACACCTAAAAAACAATCACTTTTGAAAGTCAGTTTCCGCCTAACGCTACATGTGAGCTCTGTCTTATGGCGTTCTAAGGTTGCTAATAACTTCGGAACGAGAAGAGATACAATGTTCTGGTTTGAAGCAGCGTAACAGTCGTGTCACAATCTATAAGTACACACCTAAAAAACAATCACTTTTGAAAGTCAGTTTCCGCCTAACGCTACATGTGAGCTCTGTCTTATGGCGTTCTAAGGTTGCTAATAACTTCGGAACGAGAAGAGATACAATGTTCTGGTTTGAAGCAGCGTAACAGTCGTGTCACAATCTATAAGTACACACCTAAAAAACAATCACTTTTGAAAGTCAGTTTCCGCCTAACGCTACATGTGAGCTCTGTCTTATGGCGTTCTAAGGTTGCTAATAACTTCGGAACGAGAAGAGATACAATGTTCTGGTTTGAAGCAGCGTAACAGTCGTGTCACAATCTATAAGTACACACCTAAAAAACAATCACTTTTGAAAGTCAGTTTCCGCCTAACGCTACATGTGAGCTCTGTCTTATGGCGTTCTAAGGTTGCTAATAACTTCGGAACGAGAAGAGATACAATGTTCTGGTTTGAAGCAGCGTAACAGTCGTGTCACAATCTATAAGTACACACCTAAAAAACAATCACTTTTGAAAGTCAGTTTCCGCCTAACGCTACATGTGAGCTCTGTCTTATGGCGTTCTAAGGTTGCTAATAACTTCGGAACGAGAAGAGATACAATGTTCTGGTTTGAAGCAGCGTAACAGTCGTGTCACAATCTATAAGTACACACCTAAAAAACAATCACTTTTGAAAGTCAGTTTCCGCCTAACGCTACATGTGAGCTCTGTCTTATGGCGTTCTAAGGTTGCTAATAACTTCGGAACGAGAAGAGATACAATGTTCTGGTTTGAAGCAGCGTAACAGTCGTGTCACAATCTATAAGTACACACCTAAAAAACAATCACTTTTGAAAGTCAGTTTCCGCCTAACGCTACATGTGAGCTCTGTCTTATGGCGTTCTAAGGTTGCTAATAACTTCGGAACGAGAAGAGATACAATGTTCTGGTTTGAAGCAGCGTAACAGTCGTGTCACAATCTATAAGTACACACCTAAAAAACAATCACTTTTGAAAGTCAGTTTCCGCCTAACGCTACATGTGAGCTCTGTCTTATGGCGTTCTAAGGTTGCTAATAACTTCGGAACGAGAAGAGATACAATGTTCTGGTTTGAAGCAGCGTAACAGTCGTGTCACAATCTATAAGTACACACCTAAAAAACAATCACTTTTGAAAGTCAGTTTCCGCCTAACGCTACATGTGAGCTCTGTCTTATGGCGTTCTAAGGTTGCTAATAACTTCGGAACGAGAAGAGATACAATGTTCTGGTTTGAAGCAGCGTAACAGTCGTGTCACAATCTATAAGTACACACCTAAAAAACAATCACTTTTGAAAGTCAGTTTCCGCCTAACGCTACATGTGAGCTCTGTCTTATGGCGTTCTAAGGTTGCTAATAACTTCGGAACGAGAAGAGATACAATGTTCTGGTTTGAAGCAGCGTAACAGTCGTGTCACAATCTATAAGTACACACCTAAAAAACAATCACTTTTGAAAGTCAGTTTCCGCCTAACGCTACATGTGAGCTCTGTCTTATGGCGTTCTAAGGTTGCTAATAACTTCGGAACGAGAAGAGATACAATGTTCTGGTTTGAAGCAGCGTAACAGTCGTGTCACAATCTATAAGTACACACCTAAAAAACAATCACTTTTGAAAGTCAGTTTCCGCCTAACGCTACATGTGAGCTCTGTCTTATGGCGTTCTAAGGTTGCTAATAACTTCGGAACGAGAAGAGATACAATGTTCTGGTTTGAAGCAGCGTAACAGTCGTGTCACAATCTATAAGTACACACCTAAAAAACAATCACTTTTGAAAGTCAGTTTCCGCCTAACGCTACATGTGAGCTCTGTCTTATGGCGTTCTAAGGTTGCTAATAACTTCGGAACGAGAAGAGATACAATGTTCTGGTTTGAAGCAGCGTAACAGTCGTGTCACAATCTATAAGTACACACCTAAAAAACAATCACTTTTGAAAGTCAGTTTCCGCCTAACGCTACATGTGAGCTCTGTCTTATGGCGTTCTAAGGTTGCTAATAACTTCGGAACGAGAAGAGATACAATGTTCTGGTTTGAAGCAGCGTAACAGTCGTGTCACAATCTATAAGTACACACCTAAAAAACAATCACTTTTGAAAGTCAGTTTCCGCCTAACGCTACATGTGAGCTCTGTCTTATGGCGTTCTAAGGTTGCTAATAACTTCGGAACGAGAAGAGATACAATGTTCTGGTTTGAAGCAGCGTAACAGTCGTGTCACAATCTATAAGTACACACCTAAAAAACAATCACTTTTGAAAGTCAGTTTCCGCCTAACGCTACATGTGAGCTCTGTCTTATGGCGTTCTAAGGTTGCTAATAACTTCGGAACGAGAAGAGATACAATGTTCTGGTTTGAAGCAGCGTAACAGTCGTGTCACAATCTATAAGTACACACCTAAAAAACAATCACTTTTGAAAGTCAGTTTCCGCCTAACGCTACATGTGAGCTCTGTCTTATGGCGTTCTAAGGTTGCTAATAACTTCGGAACGAGAAGAGATACAATGTTCTGGTTTGAAGCAGCGTAACAGTCGTGTCACAATCTATAAGTACACACCTAAAAAACAATCACTTTTGAAAGTCAGTTTCCGCCTAACGCTACATGTGAGCTCTGTCTTATGGCGTTCTAAGGTTGCTAATAACTTCGGAACGAGAAGAGATACAATGTTCTGGTTTGAAGCAGCGTAACAGTCGTGTCACAATCTATAAGTACACACCTAAAAAACAATCACTTTTGAAAGTCAGTTTCCGCCTAACGCTACATGTGAGCTCTGTCTTATGGCGTTCTAAGGTTGCTAATAACTTCGGAACGAGAAGAGATACAATGTTCTGGTTTGAAGCAGCGTAACAGTCGTGTCACAATCTATAAGTACACACCTAAAAAACAATCACTTTTGAAAGTCAGTTTCCGCCTAACGCTACATGTGAGCTCTGTCTTATGGCGTTCTAAGGTTGCTAATAACTTCGGAACGAGAAGAGATACAATGTTCTGGTTTGAAGCAGCGTAACAGTCGTGTCACAATCTATAAGTACACACCTAAAAAACAATCACTTTTGAAAGTCAGTTTCCGCCTAACGCTACATGTGAGCTCTGTCTTATGGCGTTCTAAGGTTGCTAATAACTTCGGAACGAGAAGAGATACAATGTTCTGGTTTGAAGCAGCGTAACAGTCGTGTCACAATCTATAAGTACACACCTAAAAAACAATCACTTTTGAAAGTCAGTTTCCGCCTAACGCTACATGTGAGCTCTGTCTTATGGCGTTCTAAGGTTGCTAATAACTTCGGAACGAGAAGAGATACAATGTTCTGGTTTGAAGCAGCGTAACAGTCGTGTCACAATCTATAAGTACACACCTAAAAAACAATCACTTTTGAAAGTCAGTTTCCGCCTAACGCTACATGTGAGCTCTGTCTTATGGCGTTCTAAGGTTGCTAATAACTTCGGAACGAGAAGAGATACAATGTTCTGGTTTGAAGCAGCGTAACAGTCGTGTCACAATCTATAAGTACACACCTAAAAAACAATCACTTTTGAAAGTCAGTTTCCGCCTAACGCTACATGTGAGCTCTGTCTTATGGCGTTCTAAGGTTGCTAATAACTTCGGAACGAGAAGAGATACAATGTTCTGGTTTGAAGCAGCGTAACAGTCGTGTCACAATCTATAAGTACACACCTAAAAAACAATCACTTTTGAAAGTCAGTTTCCGCCTAACGCTACATGTGAGCTCTGTCTTATGGCGTTCTAAGGTTGCTAATAACTTCGGAACGAGAAGAGATACAATGTTCTGGTTTGAAGCAGCGTAACAGTCGTGTCACAATCTATAAGTACACACCTAAAAAACAATCACTTTTGAAAGTCAGTTTCCGCCTAACGCTACATGTGAGCTCTGTCTTATGGCGTTCTAAGGTTGCTAATAACTTCGGAACGAGAAGAGATACAATGTTCTGGTTTGAAGCAGCGTAACAGTCGTGTCACAATCTATAAGTACACACCTAAAAAACAATCACTTTTGAAAGTCAGTTTCCGCCTAACGCTACATGTGAGCTCTGTCTTATGGCGTTCTAAGGTTGCTAATAACTTCGGAACGAGAAGAGATACAATGTTCTGGTTTGAAGCAGCGTAACAGTCGTGTCACAATCTATAAGTACACACCTAAAAAACAATCACTTTTGAAAGTCAGTTTCCGCCTAACGCTACATGTGAGCTCTGTCTTATGGCGTTCTAAGGTTGCTAATAACTTCGGAACGAGAAGAGATACAATGTTCTGGTTTGAAGCAGCGTAACAGTCGTGTCACAATCTATAAGTACACACCTAAAAAACAATCACTTTTGAAAGTCAGTTTCCGCCTAACGCTACATGTGAGCTCTGTCTTATGGCGTTCTAAGGTTGCTAATAACTTCGGAACGAGAAGAGATACAATGTTCTGGTTTGAAGCAGCGTAACAGTCGTGTCACAATCTATAAGTACACACCTAAAAAACAATCACTTTTGAAAGTCAGTTTCCACCTAACGCTACATGTGAGCTCTGTCTTATGGCGTTCTAAGGTTGCTAATAACTTCGGAACGAGAAGAGATACAATGTTCTGGTTTGAAGCAGCGTAACAGTCGTGTCACAATCTATAAGTACACACCTAAAAAACAATCACTTTTGAAAGTCAGTTTCCGCCTAACGCTACATGTGAGCTCTGTCTTATGGCGTTCTAAGGTTGCTAATAACTTCGGAACGAGAAGAGATACAATGTTCTGGTTTGAAGCAGCGTAACAGTCGTGTCACAATCTATAAGTACACACCTAAAAAACAATCACTTTTGAAAGTCAGTTTCCGCCTAACGCTACATGTGAGCTCTGTCTTATGGCGTTCTAAGGTTGCTAATAACTTCGGAACGAGAAGAGATACAATGTTCTGGTTTGAAGCAGCGTAACAGTCGTGTCACAATCTATAAGTACACACCTAAAAAACAATCACTTTTGAAAGTCAGTTTCCGCCTAACGCTACATGTGAGCTCTGTCTTATGGCGTTCTAAGGTTGCTAATAACTTCGGAACGAGAAGAGATACAATGTTCTGGTTTGAAGCAGCGTAACAGTCGTGTCACAATCTATAAGTACACACCTAAAAAACAATCACTTTTGAAAGTCAGTTTCCGCCTAACGCTACATGTGAGCTCTGTCTTATGGCGTTCTAAGGTTGCTAATAACTTCGGAACGAGAAGAGATACAATGTTCTGGTTTGAAGCAGCGTAACAGTCGTGTCACAATCTATAAGTACACACCTAAAAAACAATCACTTTTGAAAGTCAGTTTCCGCCTAACGCTACATGTGAGCTCTGTCTTATGGCGTTCTAAGGTTGCTAATAACTTCGGAACGAGAAGAGATCGATGTTCTGGTT